>PVKB01005195.1:0-61126 GCA_004027205.1 Ctenodactylus gundi
TTTTTTTTTTTTTTTTTTTTTTTTTTTTTTTTTTTTTTTTTTTTTTTTTTTTTTTTTTTTTTTTTTTTTTTTTTTTTTTTTTTTTTTTTTTTTTTTTTTTTTTTTTTTTTTTTTTTTTTTTTTTTTTTTTTTTTTTTTTTTTGCTTTTTGACTCTTAGATATTTCTACCTATTTGGATCATTGTATAATTCTGTGCTTTTCTATATAATCTTAGCTAATAAATATGCATAGAATTTCTGTTTCAGTAACTCCTCTTCCTGTTCCTCCTACTCCGTTTTTACTCCACACTGAAGTATAATATAGACTGAGGAAGTATATTATAACAATATCTTAGCTCAATATAGTTTAAAGACTAAATGCCAACAGGCAACCAGTCCCCAGAGATTTATAAAGAATACTGTCTGCATCTCAGTAGCACTAAGAATTATCTGCTTCACCCACAGTTCCATAAAAGAATTAATAATAGAATTATTGATAATTTCACACGTCAGAATATAAATTAGTTTACAACCTTGTCTTTTGTGAAGTCTCTGTTAATATTCTTTGCATATTTTGAAAATTATTGTAAACATTCATTTTATCTCTCTGATATAAATTGTCTCACTGCATATCAATTGCAAATATCTGTTATTATATTTTAATTTTATAATGCTAACCTTTGGTGAACCAATTAATTTAGTTTAGTGTCTACGAGTTTATTTTACAGTTAGCACCATTTTATTATATCTGATGCATCGTTGCATTTGCCATATTCAAAAAATGTTTTGTGTTCTTTTAGATTTAAATAACTTTTGCTTTAATTTATGTGGTGTGTGTGTGTGTGTGTGTGTGTGTGTGTGTGTGTGTGTGTGTGTGTAAGCCATTGAATTTTAAAGAAGATGTAAGTTTTCTCACATTTCTCAGATCTGGTTTGAGCCAGGCCAAGAACACGCTGGAAGGTGAAACTCAGCCAAGCTTCTAGTTTCCATAATAAATAATTACTACAAGCGAGCTATTGTCCCATGGTCATTTACTAACTCTGATGTTCTTGGGAAGTTCGGTAGTGAAGGTAAACATTTCTTTTCATGTTTTCTAACAAACCTCTGTATTTATATTTGTAACGGAATATACAAAATTTAAAAAAAAAATGAGACAGGGTATTGCTGTCTTGTACAGGATGGTCCTGAACTCGGTATGTAGCATAGGCTGGCCTCAAACTCACAGCAATCTACCTGCCTCAGCTTCCTGAATGCTGGGATTCCAAGCACGCACCAGCACACCTAATTTATGTGGTGCTGGGTAATCAACTCAGAGCCTTATGCTTGTTAAGCAAATGCTGCAACCAGAGTGCTATTCCTCCGTAAAATAAAATTGTAGACACATAAAAATAGGGGTATGTGTATATATATATATATATATATATATATATATATATATATATATATATTTCTAATCTCATATAAAACTTCTTCACTGTTGCTCAATATTTTCCCATGTTTCAAATAATTCTTTGAATTATAAAACATTTTAGTGTGAATTAGACATGTACCCTGTTTTTCATATGGCAGCTTTTTTTTCTGTCTTATTTACATTTGTTTATTCTTTCTTTTTGTGGGGGAGGGGAGGGTTGTAATAAGATTTCACTAAATTACTAGGTTCAAACTTAAGATTCTACTGTCTCAGCTTTCTGAGTAACTGGAGTTACATTCATGTGCCATAATGTCTGGCTTTGTCTATCTTCATAAGTTAAATGCTAGCATTGTATTGATTCATAACTATAAAAATTGTATGATTATTTCTCATAATAGAATAAACCTTCCCAATTGCAAATATAAAAATATAGTATATCGTTTTCAGAATGTGAGCGTCCCACATTTACATTCAAGTTTCCACTGTACACTGCTACTGAGTTTCTATCTTGTGAATTAGGCTTTATATTCTCTATCTCTTTAAATTTTAGATTGTTGAGTAAATTTCTTATTGAGTTTAAGTAAATTTTTTATTCTGAAAAAGGAAATATCAAAATTTTTCCTGCATTATTTAATCATATATAATTCGTAATTCTGTCTTTTAAGCTTGTTTTTCATTTAAAGTAGAGTAGTAAATATAAGGAAAAGTGAGCCCCACAGATTATATCCAACTTGCTTAAAGGAAACATGAAGCCAGTGGCAAAGTCAAATAATATCATGTCACAGTACATTGCAGTCTTCTTGCAGTGCTTCTTAAATGTATTTTCAGTTTTCAGAGAAACTGTCACATACACATGTCTATGCTCTTATGCGTCACTGTATGTATGCATATATACCCATACATAGATAAATATGTACAATTAATTTATAGAAGATTTAGCTCTTTTTCTAGTCTTTGTCTAACTCATGAAGTCTGGCAAAACCATGCTTCAATTTTTGTGCTGTCCACAGCAGTGGTATATTTGTAATGTAATACACAAAATTTAAATTCTGATTGCTTCATTAAACTGCTAAACTGGCCTCATCATATAGAAAAGTTATATATTTCATACTATCTAAAGAAATGTCAATTTCTTCACCCTCTTTTATGGGTTCCACCTGGGGCTTCTGGTAAAACTATAGAGAAAAGTGTATTTCCATGTGGCACCCTTAGAAATTTCTCATTAACTCAAAGGCTCGTGTTAATACCGCAGGTATTGTTCTGACTTTATCCTCTTATGTTTTCCAGTATTATACATACCTGACAGTGAATTTTAAGATTGAAGAAACTGCTTGTCAAATTTATCATACCTAAAAATGTATATACTTTTGCTTAATGTGGTGTACACTATGCAATTTGCTTTCCTCTCAATTTTTGTTTGCTTCTGACTGAATCCCCCACCAAGCCTCAAACAAGTAATCAATCACAATATTTCTTTGTTGTGGATCTGTTATCTGCTACCATCTGTGCATGAAATAAACCTATATGGTAGGACTGTCTGGGTATTCTAAGCTGAAAACTCAGTAAGCCACACAGAACTACTTAATGTGTTTTATTGTACTGTTATTAATATTAAAAGCTTTCCTAATGGATTATCTGCTTATCCAACTAGTGGCTTGATAAATGGATCTCTTTTTGAAGTAACATGTATAGAAAAATTGGTCAAATGTTTAGAAAGACACTTTACATGTGAATTAGCAGACATTTAGCTTCATGAAAGTCCATTTTCCTGTAACTTTGAGGATAAAATTCAAGGTCGGATGATTACCACGTTCTCTTTTTTCCTATTTTATTGGTATGTATGAATGCAATACATAATGTTTATATTGATCTTAAGTATTTGGTGCATATATACATCATGGTAAAAATACAAATCCTCTTCTTTCTCTTTTGAACTGTCCCACTCCTTCCCCATTTCCTGCAGTTCCCATTATTCACCTCTATTAGTTCTATGAAATAATTATGATCTGCTTTTCTCATATTAGAGAAACCATTTGATATTTAACCTTCTGCTTCTGACTTGTATTACTGAGCATGTTGGTCCCAAGTTGCATCCATTTACCTACAAAAGCCTCCAACCTATCTGTCTTTATATATGAATGGTGTTGGATTGTATACACATCCCCTTTGATCCAGCAATACCTCTTCGGGAAATCTTCCCAAACGAGTTAAAAACAACTAACAACAGAGATACAAGCACACCCATGTGCATAGCAGCCCAACTAACAATAGTGGAAAAACATAAGATACCAAAATACCCATCAACACACCAAGTTCTGTGTAGAATCACTGAATCTCAGTATGGTAGTGGCCTAATTATAATGCTATGAATTAACTGAATTCTGCCTCAATAGTGCTATGCTCCCCTAAGAATGGATTTGGTTAGAGCAGATAGACGAACAGAGGAAGATCAATGATTGTGTGAGAAGTTTGGGCTTTTTCTTGTTTTTGTTGCCCAAGTCTCCAATACAGCGCAAATGAATTTTATACCCACCTGCTAAAATTAAAATGTGTAATACACACACATAACATAAAGAAAGAATTTGGGCTTCAGCTTTCAGCTATTAACATCTGGAAGAGCTTGAAAATGTAACACAGGCTACTCCTACCTCTTCATTGTAGACTATGGTAAAAGGAGTTTGTGCAAGCTCATAATAAAATAATCTTAGAACTCATACAAAGCAAATTTAGCTTCCCAAGCTTCATAAGATTTGTCTTGAATTTCATGTTTTAGAAATAAGAGAGGGATGACAATGCTTTGACTCAAGTATTTAAGTATTTAAAGTAGTAAGTAAATAAGTACTCGAGTATTTATTTCAATCTGGTAAGGTAAATTTCCATTACACATGCCCAATGTTTCATGAGATCTCTAATTGCTGATTTCTAAAAGAATAACAAAGAATAAAAAAATTAATTCTCAAAATTTACTCTTATACAAGGGAGAAAGTATGAGAAATTGAGTGAGCCAAGAGCCCAGGAATCATGTTTAATGGTAATTTGGGCCAAACTTCTAAGTTCCTAATTCCCAAGCAGAAATCAGATACATTAAAATCAATACCATTGATTTACTTCACATAGTAAATATGTTCCTGTCAACATAGCTTCACTTACATCTCTGTTAATTGTGTGTATACATCAAGAGCCTGAGATATGAACTCTTTTATTTCAGCTGCATGGCCAACATACAGAGGCACTCTGATTTCCTCTTTGTAATGAAAATACTGCTTCCATAAAGCATTCACCAGTTAACACTGGGTGGTGTTGAACTTTATTTTAGTCTCATTATTTTGCACTTTATGTTCTTGGTTTGATTATTTTATGGTCGTTCATTGCAAAATTGAATAAACTTCCTTTCACAGTGAACATATAAAATTCTCAACTTAATATAAAATATAGAAAAATTTGGTGAAAATAAAATTATATCTCTAATAACTAAAATATGGTATACTTGTTCCAATTTCAGTAATCAATACATATATAAATAATGTAAATATTAATAATGATAAAGACGATCACTTTTTGTAATATATAATTCTTAACATTTTATAATAGTCTAGAAATCACAATGGTTATGTCAGGGCTTTTACATAAATTAATATAGTGATTTATTAAGCATGGTGTTTTCAATAGATTTTTGTAACTTATGAAAATATTTTCATTATTAGTTTCCAAAATATTCCTTTTTATTAAACAAAAATATTCAATTTTTATAGATCTGAAGAGAAATATTGAGAGTCTCTAGCCAAAAGTTGAATGATGTCTAATATGGTCTTTTTAAAACTATAAACTTCCTCAGACACAGCACAGACACAGCATATTTCTAAGGCTAATTTAATTGTGATTGAGTCTATTAATGCATTTGGGGCTTTGATAACCTAATAATGTGGATGTTTTAAAGCCTACATATTAATGAAGGTATGACATAACATTTCATATAATATATAAATACACCTTATAATGTTCCAATGAGATAAAAAATACTTAGGTATTCAAACATTCATCACTTCTTTGTGGTAAAAAATATCAAATTATTTTTCTAGCTGTTCAAAAATGCAGTACTTACATAACTGTTATCAATAGTCATTGTACTGTGCAACAGTATTCCAAATCTTCTTGCCCGTAAAAACTTAAATAGTTAACTTTACTTATAGGCCTTAAAATAAATCTAAAGTTAGAAATATTTTATATAACTGCTCTAATAAAAAGAAATATTTATTTTTCTTCTTGTTCAAGTATTCTGTAACCTGAGTTTTATCACTTGTAATGGAAGGCTTTGATTCTGATGACCATACTATACAGATGAATATAATTTCAACAAGAGTAATAAAATGAAATTTCTTGTTGATTCAAGAGGATGCCTTGTAATGTATGAGTAAGAGTGTAGGAAATAGAATTATATTAATCATTTTTAGAACAGAATATAACAAGCAAAAATGAAACTAAAAGTTTTGCTAGATCTCTAGTTCACTTATTCATATATCACTGGAAAACGTAAATATTTATTGAATGTTATGTATTTATGAATATTAATAATTATAATACGCCCTTGAAAACATCGAGTAAAGCAAAAACTTGGCAGCTTTCTGAAAAGGGTCTGAACACTTTCAAGAATTATCCCTTCATTGGAATGAAAGGGCTCTAAGTGTGAAGAGAACATGGAAAAAATCCATCCTGAGTATTGGTTTTACACAGAAAAACTGTGTGAGCTTGGGTTGAAGTAGATGTGAGAGGACAGAGCATATATGATTTCCATTACTCGTATTTCAAACTCAAATAATGAAAATAGTTGTGATTATTGGTTCATAATGTAATATTCATTTATCTTCTCCTGAATAGCCACTCAAATACTATGGTAAAAGATCCTACAGAAGAATTAAGTAACAGTTCTCTTTTGACATTCCATCATATAGAATTGGGTTGTAAATGTTACAGCACACAATTTAAAGTGGACTCATGCTACATAGCTTATGCTTCAATATTATGAAGAAAAGAATATCAAATAAAAAGCAAGGTTTCGTTATCCTCAGACCCATAACTCCATTTGTGGTTCTCATCTCTATGAATTTATTTATGCTGGCTTGGGAATTCTGTTTTCTGTAAATGAGCACTTATACAGAGGAAGTGTGCTCCTAGAGGCTGCTACTACTATTTGCTATTACCATTTGATCCTAGAAGTTGCCGTGAATGTCACTACCTCTTAAGGTTACAATTGTTGATAGATCATAGTTATGAGCCATTTTTTTATTAAATAAAAGGAACTGTGTTATTGGTTGTGGTAATTGTGGACTGCCTTAAGAATCTAGAATTTTAAATTCAATATGGGGCAAAAGCAACAAATCTGAATTCATTTCCTGTGGCTATCATCTTGTATGTAAGGCTCAGTAATATCTGTCAATGATAAATCCAATAACTGTAATAAGAAATGAAAAAAGGGAAAAAAGGACAATATAGAACCATAGACTTCAAGATCAAGGTCACTCCAACAGCAAGCACCTCCAACCAGCCAAATAAGTAGCTTAAAGGAACGGAATACTAAACGAGGTGTGAGAGAAACATGAGTATAAATTCCAGTCCTGGAATGAGCCTACAGAGCTCTCCATATTTTTTCTCTACATAATTTTTTCTTTCTTTAATCAGAGCTCTCAATAAATAAGCCGTCAACACTGTTTTTGCTTTAATCTATATTTTCTAGGGAACATTTGAGAGGACAACTCCTAATTCACAATGCAATATTAATACAATGTAAATATCTCCACGAACACAGAAAATTAATTATATTCAGTAGGAATTCAGTAGGTGGTAGTCTTGGAAGTGATTCACAGGAAAGTATGCCAATTAAGTGTCTGGTAGAATAAGATAATTTCAGTGTTTATTCATTAATTTTAACTTGAAGATTGTATTTCAATAAAAGCATTTGAAGCTCAAACTATTTAAAATATTTTATTTCTAGTATAGAATGGCTTTTGGATAAATGGAACATTCTGTACATAGAGAGAAAATCAAAGACTCATTAATATAATGCAGACAATGAGATTCCCTTTACAAAAGAAGTCACTTGGGATCACGAGTGCCCTTTTTAGCTGCAGTTCATTTTATCATGGGTTTCATTATGCAATCTATGAAGATTTTTCTAAGGTCAAATGAAGTAACTTCTATGTGTCACTTTGTGTGCATGCTTTTTACCCTCAGCTTTTAAAAATCCCATTTAAACTCTTTGTCCTCATGGTCTCTAGAGACTGTATCATGACTTGAGGGCTGACAAGACATTTCAAGACAAAAATACCTTTTGTAAAGCAATCCAAGCATTCATTTTTGCCCATGTAATATCCAAGGTCTTAAACATTTTATGTTCATACATTCTGTGAATCTTGAAAACACAGAAGAAAATAAAAGATGGAAGCTATTTATAAATTCGAAGAGTATTCAGATGAAGTCTAAACTCCTATAGATAAACTTACCTACTCTCTATTGCCCTCTCGTGTAATAATTCACTAATTTAATAATGTATTCCTGGAATATCTTATGCTATATTTTGCTTTTATCTCTATCAATATGTAAAAATTACTGTTACATTCCACTTACTTATTCTTTCAATTAGCATTTGTGAATGTAAAGCTTATTTCATTATATGTGTACTACTAAATATTTTCTCTCATGCAATTAATAATCAGAGAGGATAAAAATGCCATGTTTTCCTCCACTTAAGTACTTCCAACATATTAGTGTAATAAGTACAATGGGAGAATAAATGATATTATAAAGCATATTTTCTCAGACAAAATCATGCCTTTGGGTAGAAATAGGCCTTAAGCTCATAATTCAAGTTATTTGTTCTTATAAAGTCGATATCAGCAAATGAAAGTAAAAAAGTGCTCCTCATAGGTTATGATCATAGTAGACAATAAATACGTTCAATTTCTGTCAGTTTTATGACAAATACACACTAATCGACATTCTAATACAATGGTCAGTGAGACTCCATTTCCCTCATATGCTAGTGTCATGTCTGAGTCCCAAGTCAGAACTTGCTGGACTATGCCGGGTGTTAGACCCGGCTGCGGCCGGGGTTCAGAGATGCAAGCACAGGACCAGCCATCAGCAGTGAAGAGTGGGGCAGTGTGGACGGTCCAGTCATACTTTATTTGCTTTCAGCAAGGGTCACGGCAGAGAAGCAAAGTCACTCTTTATTTCTGCCGCGGTGTCACCTCGTGCCTTTTGTTTATTTCTTTATTTTTTGCTTGGGGCTTTTCTTTTTTCCTTTCATTCATCTCTTCTTCTCATTTACTCGCTTCCTTCCTTCTCTAACCTGTTTTGCTGTTAAATTTCTGCTAACGGTGGCTTAGGGCCACATAATCAGAAAGCAAGGACATTATGGTCACCGGAAAGAGCCTTCCAAGGTAACCGGGGAGGGCTGGTGAGTGGACCTGGCCTGTCATGGAGGACTGTAGAGTCTGGTTACTAGGAAGAACTGCTCAAAACGTTCCAGGTAAGGCAGCAATTACACTCAGAATCCTGGTCAGGCTGTTTACATATTAATTCTCTTTTGGATAGAATTTTCTTCTGTCCTCACACTAGAAAGTGAGGTAAATTAATATGTGTGTGTGTGTGTGTATGTGTCTGTTGTGTGCGTCTGTGTGTTCGGCCTTCTGCACAGCAATGGCTGTGTGTCTTTGCGTCTGGTCTCTGCCAGGTATTACGCCACGCTGGGGCCGGATTCAATGAGCACCAGCCCCTCTGGAGAGAAGCGAGAGGTGGTGGAAAGGCGGCGAATGCCTCCAGCTTATATTTTAGCCTCCGGACCTGTTGGTGAAATGACTGCCCAAGTGATCTTACGGAATTTAAAACATATCGTGTCATTATTTTCATAGTTCTTCAAAATATTTATATTCCTTTTATCTAACTATGTACAGACTGATGCCTTTCGATTTCTTTATTCTCCCATACATATGATTTATCTGTAAGATTTATGCATCAGCTGTACCCAGCTAACAGAAGAGCAGTAAACGTGCAATAGCCTCTGATATCTCTGGCTCTTATTTAGCCGAGAATGACCTTAATGATGAACCTTCACTCTCTATTTCATGTGGTTTTCTCCTCTACTATTCAACTTTAGTCAGAAATAATTTCTTGAAGTTTGTGAAAATAAAGTTTTCACTATGTACACAGCTTGTATTCATTTGTAATTCTGATGTTTTTTCAATTATTCTGTGTTATATATGTCTTCATGCTCCTCAGGCTAAAATTAAGAGCTTTGGGATTTCATAAAGGTATTCTCGGTAGGTAGGACTATATTAAAAACATTGAATATTATTAATTAAAAACGGAAATAGATGTCCTATTACCTCCAGATTCAAGCACAATGCATTTGTAATTTATAATGAATTGATCTTCATTTGGTTTTTTGTTAGTGTTCTGAAGTTTTGTTCTCATCAACGTGTGAATTAGTCATTTTATTGAGAAAGGTACATTTCAAGAAAAATAATATGCAAATATAAAAACGTATGAAGAAGTTATAACCAAGTATGTGCAAAATTAATTTGAAAATATATTTTATTACACATTATTCATTTTATATTTTACCCAGGTGTATGTTAATTTTCAGAAAGTTGACACTCATTTTAAAGCTTGTTACTAAAAAGGAAAAATACAAATTGTGCAAACAATACTGATTATTTGATATATCAACTTATTATACATTAAAACATGTTCACTTTGGATATAATAAGTATTATTAATGTTACATAATTAAGATAAATTCCTTATTAAAAGATTTTAGCTAAATATATGAATTTTAAATAACGGAGATTTAATGATTACATAAGGCAGTATGACAATCTAGTAGAATTTGTACTTGTTTATAGTAATTAAATAACTTAGATTGAAATTTCATATAGCTTCATAAATGAAAACATCAATAAAAATATGGAATCAAAATTAGGTTTATTTTGGTCTTTTGAAGAAAATAATCACAGTACTACTGTATCATTTTATCTTCTCTAATAAGGCAATAAAGTTTTAACATTTTGATTAGAATTAGGTGATACTGAAATAAACCTTTGGAGCCCATGGAGGTCTCTGAAATAACAGCCAAATGAGTTAACTTCAATGCAGGATGTTTGGACGATAGATTTGGGTTCCAGATTTTAAAAAAAAAATCATATTCTATAGTCGCATATGGATGCAATCAGCTTATATTAGAGAATTTATACATGTCAATTTTGTAAAAATTAATATATACCTGGATAAAATGTAAAATTAATAATGTATGTATGTACACATATGTACTCATATATATATACACACATATGTACATATTTTAGGTTGTAAAGTAAGTATACAAACATATGTACATATCATTTATTTTTCTTTTACATGACATCTTGCTGAAGATAAATATGTTAACAAACCCAACTAATAAGGAATTAATTTTTTTACCATATATAAGTTTTTGATCAAATTATTCAGTTTCAGTGGATGGAAGTCAGGGAAAACATGTTAGTATTATGATTTGATATTTAAAACCTAAGAACAGTTTGACAACAGATATATTCAGTTTATTTCTGTAATTTTATTCTGTAAAATAATACTTGCAGACAATTTAAAAATTAAGTAGAAAAAATAATTTAATTTGGGAAATAGGTTTATCCTTATTCTAAACATGCATATTAGTTGTAGTTACATATTTCTTGATTAAGTTTATTTTAGCCAATACATAAAAACACCAAATTATGCATATTATTGTATACTATATGTCATCAATGGAGAAAGTATGTCAGCTTGATGAGATTAGGGAAAATTCAGTTCAGAGCTTACAGTTTATGATTGACTTATGGGCCTGTAAATGAGGAAACAGATATCCACACTGGGTCTGTGTAGCCCAACAAATTGACATCTTAAACTAAACAAAAATGAAAGAGGGAACATTGTCCCTTATTCTTTCTCCCCCTGATATTAATTAGTATGTGTGTGTGTGTGCATACGTGCGTGTGTGCGTGTGTGTGCGTGCGTGCGTGTGTGTGTGTGTGTGTGTGTGTGTGTGTGTGTGTGTGTGTTATACAATGGTTACATTCAGCTTCAGGGGTTTTGAGCATACATATTACGGCAACATTACGATTCCTTCTTGTCCCCTTTGTTGGCCCTCCTTCCTCCATCATCCCAACTCCTCTTACCCTTGTTTGGTTCTATAAAATGCCCGTGTTCTTAGTTTCTCATATTAGAAAAACCATTCAATGTTTTGCCTTATTAGTTTAACTCACTTCGCTAAGTATGACGGCCTCAAGTTGCGTTCATTTATCTACAAAATCACCTCAAATTTACCTGCCATTTTAAAAGGATTTCCATTGGAAACGCAAATCAAAACATTACTGAGATATCATCTTACCCCAGGAAGAATGATGCATATCAAGAAGTCGGTGAGGATATAGGAGAAAGTAACCCTTTATATGCTGGTGGGACTGTACAGTGGCACAACCACAATGGAAAGCAATATGGGGATTCCTCAAAAGGCTGAAAATAAATATTCTACTCAAACCAGAGATACCTCTTTTCAAGTTCTTTCCAAAAGAGCTCAAAACGACAATAGAGATACACATAGACCCATGCTTATAGCAACATGACTAACAACAGCTGAAGTGTAGAAGATGCCGAAAGATCCATCCACAAACCAGCGGATGCAAATATTGGGTATATGTCACAGCTACTTATCTTGGGAGAGTTCCAGCCTTAGCCAAACCACTGTTATTAGACATTGAATTACTCCTAGCTTATCATCACAGATCTCCATCATAGACTTGTTCTAGTTTCTTTCTTGGTTGAGATGATTCTTTGATTAATCGAGAGTAAATTGTTTAAATCTCATGAAGATCCATAGCTCACATAGTTTTTCTTGGTTTTGATTTATTGTTTTAATGCATTGTAGTTAGAATAGGTTATTCAATTTCTGCAAGATGCTTTCTGGGGTAAGCATCCCCATACACTTCACACATGGTTCCTGGTCTTTGTTTAAGCATTACATTATGCTGTCTGTTAACAGAAATATTTGCAGCGATGGGACTAGTCCAGACTTTTCTTTCACACCTATAAGTCCACAGTCAGATACTTGGTGTTAATTACTAAAATCCAGAGCTTGAAAGAAATCCTGATTATAAAGATTCCAGAGGAGTTATGTCAGTAGAGGGAGCATACATTTTCTAATCTCTGAGCCTGTCTCAGAGAGTTGTAAGTAAATATCGTGAGTTGTAAATATCTCAGATATTTAACTTCAGTAAAGAATTCAGAAGATTATCACATGGGTTGATTCAAGTCCCTGCTATCTTATCGGACATGGAGTAATGTTAATTTGTTTTCTTATTTTTCTTTTAAATTCAACAAAGTATTTACTCTGAACCAATTCATTTTCTTCACTTTTCTCTTCTTCCCACTCCCACAGGAAAATATCTATTAAAGATATGATTTTTTTTTCACTGTCTGTTGTGCTTGGATGTGGTGAGTAGGATGAACATTTTTAGTCTTACAATAACAAGGCCTCACAAGCACACGCTGCATCAAACAAGTGAAACTCTATTAAAATAGTTAGATCGTTACAAAAATTAGACATCTAAGGAAATGATGTTTCTGTTTGGGGAAGATATATATTCAAAATTTAAATTATAGGTTGAAACAGTATCACATTAGGAATAAATATTACAATTGAATATAATATGTGAAAAGGAATGACTATGCATTGGGAGGTAAGAGGGTAAAAGTTGTAATTTAATACATAAATCACGTAAATTTAGTTGTATTTTCGGTGTAGAAGGAAACTTACAGTTTTGCCTTTCCTGATTACACACACACACACACACACACACACACACACACACACACATGTTTTTCTTGGGGCAATTTTTATCATCATCTGTGTGGTTACAGGAATCTATTAATGATGATGCATTCTGCTTTATTCCCTGGTGCCAGGCTATGCCACAGGATGTTTCCTTTGTAGTTTTCTCACTTTGTATGATCCAGTAATGTATATTTTATGCCATAGATTTTTATGAATACATGTGTATCCATATTTGGTCTTCCTATTTCCTTATCATGAAAATATTCAATACATTGTATAAGAACATCTTGGAAATTTTCAGAGAGAAAATAAAGAGAAAGAAAGAAATATAATAGTGGGAAAAGAATTGTTTGCAAATATAAAAAAGAATTCTGAATTCGTTTCTGTTATTACATACTCACTTCTCTGATCACATGCAACCTGATGGATTCAATAAAGAGCCAGTGTTGATACAACAGTATTCCAGAAGATTTAGTTGCTAAATTTGTATTGGATAGAAAAAAAAATATCACCTTATTTTTCCAATTCTTTACTCAGGTTTATTTAGTTAGATGGATTTATAATTTTGTATATAAAATATGATTGTAGTATGGAAACCTAGGATTTACATAACTTGAGATTACTTGTATTGTACTTAAGTACACTTCATTATGCTTTTCTCTTACTATATTTGATGCATACTTCTGTTATTTGGAATGAATACCTTTAATTTAATGACAGTTTTCCAATGAGTGAAATTTTTCTAACACTAAGCATCTGATCATTACTAGATACAAGTACAAGATCTTGTGGTGATTTAAATTTATGAACTAAATTTTTGTAATTCAAGTAGCAGCTGTGTTTCAAAGTACTAAAATATAATCCTTTGGAGCAGAATAACAGTTGTTTTCAAGTGCATTATGAAGCTACATTTGCTGTGAGATTTGATCGTCAATACGTTGATTTATTTTCTCTTTCACCACTGGGTTAGAATTGGATTTGCTAGCGAATTCATACACAATCCTAAAATTGAGTGAGTGAGAAGCAATCGCCACCATATTGTTCAGTGGAGATAAATATTTTAAAAATAGGTAATCTGGAGATACATTGTAATTGTTGCTTTTATAATGAAGATGATTTCTTTCCAGTTCTCAGTTGTTTTCACAGTTATATTTGTATGCAAAGACATTAACAAAGAATTAAAGTTCCTATAACTCCTATGGAACTTAAGGTGAAAAACAAAGTGAAAGAAGGGGGAAGGTGGGGATGGAGGGAGGGAGAGGTGTGTAGGGGGAGGGACAAAAAGAGAGTCAGAAAGCCCTTGTCACCTTGACAAGATACATACGTGTACAAAATGCTCAACTCCATTGTAAACCTTAAATTGTGCACTTATACATATCAATAAAATGGGGGGAAAGTTGATATAACTCTAACCATTCAAATACTTCATAAACTTTGTATGTTCTTCAAGACATATATAATTACTTCTGCATTTTTATTTCCTAGTCACTTTCAGAAGTACTAGGAATTAGGATTGAATTCTGTGTTTCAAAAGGTACAGTGGAGTCCTAGCTCCTGCTACTTGAATGGATGACATTGAGTCTTTATAGAACAAATCACGATGTGAAAAATGCAGTAATAGCATGAGAGCGCAGGTGTCCTCCCATCATAGGCATTTCATTTACTCTCTGATGAGTTGTGAGAAATGGGTTATGTCCAGGAGTGGCATCGAGAGACAGTATGCTAATTCATTCTGTTATTTGAAGTAATTCAGGCACAAAAAGACAAAGAACACGTGTTCTCACTCCTAAATGAATTTAACCCCGTGAATGTACAAATATGTACCTTCCAGTATTCAGCTAAGACATTTGAAATTTAACTTTTTTTTCTTTTTTCTTTTTTCCCAAATTTGCTAGTCTTTTGAACTACATGCTTATAGTTATTTTCTAATATGAACCGGTGGGTAAGGCCAAGTTTAAGGATAGCAACAAAGATCCAGCAAAATATAGAAAAGAAAAACTTTTGGTAAATATCCCAATACAGGGATGGTAGGATTTAGAGAAGAGGCATCAAGATTTAACTACTGTGACCCATTCGAGGAATAGGAAGCTGAGTTAGAGTGGTGACTTAAGTAAAATGTTTTAGGTGTGGAAGATTAATATGTTAAGTGCTGTATAGTTTCTCTGAATTGGAAAACCCAGAACACAAACATTCTATAGAACCACAGGAAGTGACAGCCAGAGTTGGGGGAAGGGATAGGGAGGGTGTGGGAGGGGCAAAATGGGAAGGGATTGTAAAGTTGATATGATACATATATGCATGGAATACCCAAATTCATTGTAAAGACTATGTATTATATATGTATATTAATAAGAATAGTGGGAAAAAGAAAATAAAAACAAAATGTGATATTATGGAAATCGAAAGAAAACATTGCTTTCAATAAACTGGGATGATGAGGTTGATGGGGAGGAGGAAAAAGAATAAATAAATTGTCATTATTTGATAGAATAAACCATTTCTGTTGTTCTTTGACACATTAGTGAGAATGCAATTAAGAATAACATATTACATACCCCACAATATTTAGAAGAAAGGAATTTAAATGTATTCAGCATAAAAGATGATAAAAATATAAGGTGATAGGTAATATTTTGGGTAATGGGTATAAATATGTATTACCTTGAATAATTATCCAATGTAAATATTAAAAGTGTATTATACTATAATTCACAAATATGAAACATTTTATCAAAGAAAATTTGAATACAATTCTTAACAGCTTTAAAAATGCAAACTCACGAATGACCCAAATATTTATGAACTAGTGGATTCACCAATTATGAAATAACAATATAACAAAATATTAATCAGCCATAAAAATAATACACACTAGATTATGGAAAAATCTCAAAGGGGTTCTGCAAAGCAAAAGGAGACATTTGCAAAAGCTGTGCACCACGTAAAAATCTGCTCCCTTGAAATACTCAACTGGAACAAGAATTCTGATATGACACCAAAATGACATAACGTAAGCTTTTGTGTTTGTACTGATGAAAAGTATTAAACTCTACTGTTAAATATTGCAATCTGTGTGTTTATGTGTTATGGAAGTTGCATCTATATCAAGTCAATGAGGGTGGAAGAGAGACAGGGAGAGTGAGAGGACAAGAACAGAAGGAAAAACAGGAGCAGGTGATGAGGTTACTAGAAAAGTAGATTGTAATAAATTAAATTGTCAGTACATTATGATTCTCATAGTCTTTATATAAATGTCACAACTAAATTCATATCTGAGTAAAATTATGACATAGTATCCTCTTACAAAAATGTCTTTATAAAATGCGCTCAACACCTAATATTCAGAAAATAATTTCATGCTTCCTGCATTTTATTATATGTGTTTGTGTCTAAATGCACTTGAGTATGAAAGAAAATTGCAATGTGTAAGAATAGGTCATACATAATAAATATACATATAAAATAAACATTTAAAATATTATACATATTTACAAAGGCTTTACAAGAGGGAATATACAGCCCCTCAGTCTAAAGAAAATTATTAATTTTTTTCTACTTAAATTGCTTTGTATTTCTGGAACATTTTTCATCTTTTCATCAAAACAGTCCCTCAAATTCATTATATACAAGGTTACATTGACTCAGGAAAACAAGGACACTTTCAACCTGAAATTTTATCATCATTGGCAAAGACTTTATCAATAGAACATTTCTTACAGGAATAGTCAATAGTCACTTTCCACTTTAATCTTCATATTTTCTCTTCCATTGAACTAGCATCCTGATTCAATGACATTGCCCCTAAAGACATTTTTATATATTAATTTTTCAAAGTTTTGTAAACAAAGATTACAGTAACTACAGGCAAAATGAGCTCCAGTCAAATAAATAATAAAGGTCTAGAAGTAATATGGGCTATTTTTAAAGTATTGGATTTGAAATATTGTAGAAATTATAATATGCCAGACTACAAGAATATTCCATGTGTTTTTAAAATCCTCTCAACGCAGAAATTAGAACATAAAAAAATTTTGAAATGTGTTTCTAGTATGAAAGATACGTTATACATTACTCTTCTTTGTAGCTTTAATACATAAAAATAATAATTTTGAACTCTTCACTAATTTCCATTTCTTACCAAATGAGGGCTATGTGAATCAATTAAAATGCAAAATGTTCTTTCCACACATGCTTACTGATATTGCTGAAAATATATGAGGTGTGCCATAGTAATATTTAACCAAAAGGAAGGTAATGTGTTCCCATGGTTAGCTAAACCATATATATGTTTAAAAATAAAATATTTTAAAAGTGTAACAAACTACTCATTCCATATGATTTTCCTTTATCTTCTGTAAAGTAATAAACTCTTCTTAATATTTTCAATTATTACAATATTATGTTTGAAACATATTCAGTATCAAATTTAAAACTGAAGACAAAGAAAATAAGTTGTTACAAAAGATAAGCTATTTCAAGTAGTATTAAAGAAAAGAAGCAAAAAACTCTGTACCTCTGTACATTTCTGTATTTATCTATGATCTACCTATTTTATAGCCATATATGAAATTATTAAGCAAATGGAATATTTTGTACCAAAAACTTGTGATTAATATTTTACCCTTCGAATACTACATTTGTTTTCTCAAAAATGTCAGTACAGATAGATAGGTTTGATGATTTTGTAGGTAGACGGATGCAACTGAGACCATCATGCTCAGCGAAGTGAGTTAGACGCAGAAGGTTAACTATTGAACGGTTTCCCTAATATGATAAACCCAGATCACAGCCATTTCATAGAACTAATTGAGGGGAATAATGAGAACTAGTAGGGCAGGGAGAGCGAGTGGGAGGGCCTAAAAACCAACCACAGCATGCTTCTCTCTGTGAATATATTTTTTTCATGAATTTTTTCCCTTGTGGTTGCAATTTAATAAACAATATATAAAAAAATTTTAAAAACCTGACAAATCTATTCCAAGTTTCAAGATATGAAAATCTACAATTATTTTTAAAATTTACACTCCATGATTGTTCTTTTTATAGAAAGTTTATATATTTGAAATTATTAAGGCACCCATTCAGAAGAAATGAAAAATTGTTTGAAAACTCTTGTGTAATAGTGCAAAACTATATAATATTCTAGTAATGTTTAATATGTATTTATAATGTAAATATTATTATCATCTTAAAGACAGAATATATTCATCAAATATAAATAATTGATCTATACTTATTTTATTGAGGGGTTAATCTTAGAAGAACCCATTTGATATAACAGCAATGTGTAAACTGAAGTCCGCATAATTTTTATTTTTGACACAGAGTCTCACTCTGTAAGGCCAGGCAGGTTCTAACTCATTACATAGCCCAGGGTGGCATTGAACTTACCACAATCCTCCTGCCTCAGCCTCTGACATGCTGGGATTACTGGCATGTGCCGCCATGCCCGGTTCATGTGTTGCTGGGGAATCAAACTCCAGCAGTTAGCCCTTGCTAGGCATGCTGTTTAATGATTCAGCCTAAGTCCAGCCCTAAATTTCAACTCTAAATATTTAAAGGAACAATGGCTTTATTTCATAACTTCAATTTTGAAAGATATGCAAAATTAACTAAAAATATGGATAGAAAATACGTTACAAATGTTTCCTTTATTTCCATTTTCACTACCTTATTTAAAATCCAAAACAGACACAATGCAATAGAAAATTAGAGAATGCAGAAAAGGGAAAATTCTGTATGTTTTGGTATATAGCCCCTGGCCATTGTGCCATTGTTAGTTTTCTTTTGCTAACTGATATTAAGCTGATTTATTTACTCAAATCTTATCTACTGAATCACTCACATTGCTTGCTACACGAGAGGTCAAATGTTCTAATTCTAATTCAAATTTGAATTTTTCTGGTATTGCTATTAATTTTCTCATCATATGGTGAGGTATATTCCAAAAACGTTTTCCAATTTTCTACCTTATAGGTCTTTCACAAATGATATCTTGAGTTGGGCGTGGTGATGTACCCCTGTAATGTTAGCACTCAGAAGGCTGACTCAGAAAGAGTGTAAATTTGAGTGCATGCATTCTAAGACATAGAAAACCAACATCTCAAAAGTAAATTAACTAAGAAGAATGGGGATGTTGCTGAGTACAATCTCCAGTACCATAACCAAAATTTATAAAAATGAAGAAATAAGTATAATAAATGTGAATAAGGTTGGGCAGTCATAAATTAAGACCTCCATTTCAAATTAAGGATATGCTAACTACAACTCTAAGTGTGTCTTTAAGTTATTACAGATTCCTAAAACACAGACCTTCCTATTCCCTGACTAATCTTGTTCTTGACTAATCTCTTATATATTTTTTTTCGTGTCTGGTAAATAATTTATGTCTTGTTTCTCTTTTCTTCCCAACAGTAGGGTTTTTTTTAATGTCAGCATTAAACACTTTTACATTTTGCTGTTTAAATTTTTTTTCTAAAATTTTCAGAGCAGCATTAACATAAAATGCTAGTATGAAGCTCTGATATGTAATTTCTAAAATTAGCAATGATTTATGAAAGACTAAGAAAACAGCAGGGGCACTAAACTATTCCCATAATGTATTTTGCCTGTGGGATAGAAAGTAAATACTACATAATTATATTCCTGAAATGTTGGGATGCTTTCAAAGTCACTCTTGAAAGTAGAGATTTTCTAATTTGGTATTTCAGTTTCATTGTAGAATTAAAATCTATTCAATTGAAAGACATGAACTGGGAATTTACCACATTTAGGCCAAAAGAATTATATAACAAGAGTAGAAGGAAAAAGAGTGGGTGGGGTAAGTTGCCCAAAGCTGTCTTGATTTTGTCTTATATTAGACTTTGGCAGTAGACTCTGCTCATAACACATACAATTATTATGATTACATTGTGAGTTATCCAATTAAAGAATTTAAAGAGAGGAAAAGACAGATTGTTCACCTCTTTTTAGGAACATATGAAGAATCACTGTAGATGTTTCTTTTAATCCAGACATTAGAATTTGGACACTTATAGCATCATATAAAATATTAAGAAATTAACATTACTCTAATTTACACAATAACAATAAAATAGGTTCATGTGTGCATGAAACATGAAAGTGAAGGAGACTAACAATGAAGTTACATCACTGGAAATTCAAAATGTATTTAAATATTCCATTTGGTAAATAAGAAACATACCCTTGTTAATTTATTACTGGGCTATGATGCAGCAGGACAGCCATAGCACATTCTTCTAAATTTTGATCTTAAATTTGCAAATATACTTAAAAATCATGATGAATTCTTCTCCTGTTATTGGCTTCTTGGGATTCTCTTTTTCATATTTCTTAATCCAGGGAAGATTTACTTATATTTTTGGTACTGGTAACATGATGGTCATGTAACAATAATACTAGATACTTTCTGGTGAATTAAATCAATTCAATTTAGATGTCATCTTAGTTACTTTTCTCATTGCCTGACAAAATACTTGGATTTGTGACTTTAAGGAGGAATGATTTATTTGCCTCACAGTTTCAGAAGATGCAGTTTATGGACAGTTTTGCTCAAAGCAGAAACATTAACAGTGGAAGGGTGTGGTAGGAAAAAAAATGCTTACTTAATGGTGGCTGAGAAGTCGATCAGAGCACCTGAAAGGAAGGGTTCAGAGACCCTTTACAGGCTCTAAGGTGTCACTTCCATGACTTGCCTCTCCCCCTAACCCCTACACACACAGATATGTGCTTTATTGTTTCCTATGCAGGTCCCAGCCATTGGGACTGACAGTTAACCTAATCTTCAGAAACACTTGCATAGATAAAACACCAGTGCCTTGGGCTCATTGTCAATAATATGAAACTATAGACATTAAAATTGTGGCTTTTAAACAAAACCAAGCTCTGTTGACTGTCTTTATTTGTTTATATTCAGAATATTAATTTTATATTGTCATCAAATTTAAGGAAATATGATATTATTCTCTTCAAATACATTGATTACTAAGTATAATTTATTAATGATATACATTCCAAAATAACTGCATTATTTTCTTAAAAATAGCAAAGACTATAAGATACTCAGACAAAATAATCTTTTGGGTATATAAGAATATAAGACTGAAATGGTCTTATTCAGTAGGTTTATATCATCTTGCATTTTTTCCTTAAAAAATAAAAAATAATTTATCCCTCATTTCTCTTTGAAAAGTATATATATTTTAAAGGTATTAAGCAGAGCTAATACAGTAAATAATGATGTAAGCTGAAATTAAAACTAGAACACAATTTACTAAGACAAATAAATGAGCCAATAGCACAGGATGCAGAAAATATACGATTAGGCAAAAGATCTGCATGGCTATTAATAATAATTGTAATAATCATATTTTGCAGAGTTGTAAAAGTAAGTGTTGATTGGATAAGCCAGGCTCACAGATTGTAGTTATAATGCCAGCCATTATGAAAATCTGACATTGCATTTTATACTGTGGATAGAAAAATGTAGTTGAATCAGATGAGTAACCTTTTCATAAACAGATGATTAGGTCTTAGACAACAAAAATGATGAAATTTTGAAACTAAAACTGTGTTTTTGTCAATAGATATAAGATTACCTGAAAATGTATTAAGTTACGGACTTGAAGTTCACAAACCTGTATATAAACCAATACGTATGAATTTATTATTTGCTAAGCAAGCTAGCATTAAATAACTGATTTATATTTATGAGTTCATTCTGTTGTTCAGCAGAGCCAAGATAAATGTCATTATATTTGCAGCAACATACTAGGTTAAGTGATTCTATAAACACATAAAAGAAAAATTTCATTCATTTCAACATAATTTAGGGAACATGTCATTAAAACAGTAAAAGGAGAAAAAAACTAAAATTATAACTCTTGCATTCACAGAAAGAAAAAGCAAAGTGCTGATGTTTCTAAATTTGAAAGTAAATAAAAGAATTGAGGCTATTTTGTAAAGCGGTTTGATGCTTATAAAGTAACAATCAAAATACTATATCATGAATGATGAAAAGTTCTTTAACATCTCATAATATTTAAATGTCTCTAGTTACGTATTTTGTTGGTTGGCAACCCAAATGCACATTTTACAATGTAAAGATAATATTTAGGCTTACAACATGTGTTTATTCATTATTTATTTTTCATTATTGGGAAAGAAATTGGACCCAGGGCCTTCACAATGAGTTGTATTTCTAGCCATTTGTTTATTTATTTGTTTATTTACTTCCTTAGTTAGTTAGTTAGTTAGTTGGTTAGTTAGGATTGAGACAGCTCTCACTATGTTGTCTGGCCAGGGCTCAAACTTATGATCTTCTTGTTCTCTCCTTCCACAGTGTGGGGATTCCATGTCCAGCATAAGCACAGATTATTTAACACTTTGAAATAGTAATTTGACATAGAACGTGATGAATAATCCTTTATATTGACAGATAACTGCTCTCCCTTCAAAACTTATGAATACTTTAAACCTAATAAACTTAAAAATAAATCCATAATGTTTAAAAACAATCTTTTTTTTTGTTCGGGTGCTACTTAATGTTTTATTTTTTCTGATTGCAACTTCTATCAAATGGGAATTTTAGACAGGAAACCTAATGTATTTATTTACAGTGTAAAATAACTCATTAATACATAAATATAGTACTTCTAATAGTAGTACAGTGGCTGATATTCATTTTATCTATGTATTTGTTTGTCAGATTTGTACAGTTCTAATTGCTTAAATAGTCTTGATCTTATTTTACAATGGAGATTTTGAGATTCGAAGAAGCATCGTTATTTAGCCTTGAGGATTGAATAATTAAAAAGTGGAACTGGAATTTGTAGCTCAGCTTATACTCTTTCTACTGACATACTTACAGCTTTGGATTTCTTTGTTTACACAGATTTGAATTGTGCTATTTCATGTCTTCATTTATAAGTACTTAATGATCTATTTGCATAAGAATTTCTTCTTCAAAATCAACAAATGTAAACTCCCAAATATTATATTTTGTATTTTTTCTATAACATATAAAACTGACATAGCAGGCTAAAAACTACTATCAGAATATACATACATACATACATACATACATACACACATGCATGCATATAATTTTATGTTTTTACGATATTCAGACTACTCAGTCTTGAAGTCCTTTATAACCAGGGTTAGTTACAGAAATTTTAATTTAAATATGCCCTAAAATGAAATATATTTAAAATTAAAATTAGCATGATAACAGATATTTCAAATTTATTTGGTACCCATATGAACTTTCCAGATTTTCTACGTGGCACTTGAGTTGCTTTTAAATCATGAAAGCTCCTATCTTTTTTATCTTAGGTTCACTTATTTCTATAAATGTAAGTTTGAATATAACAAAAATTTTAATTGGAATAAGTTAAATTACTTTTCTGATTGGGATACAGCTAATGCATATGATCATGAAAAAATAAATGATTTCATGAGAAGAAAATATTCCCAAAAAACAGGTTGTAATCCAACCGGCAGGTCTTTACTTTTATTTCAAGTCAATATATTCATAACATCAAAAGTAGTCTCTCTGATATGAGAGTCCCAGATCACAACTCTTATGGAACTTAAAATGAAAAACAGAGGGAAATAGGGGGGTAGGGTGGGGGAGGAGGGAGGAAGAGGAGGGTAGGGAGAGGGACAGAAGGAGAGTGGGAAAGCCCTTGTCACCTTGACAAGATACATATGTGCACAAAATGCTCAACTCCGATGTAAACTTTAGATTTTGCACATATACATATCAATAAAATGGGGAAAAAGTAGTGAATGTAAATATTTCAAGAGTAATCTAACTTGAGTTTGAACACATAATAACTTGACAGAGCAAGTGAAGAGACTACCATTATTCAAACAATGTCTGTTTTAACTTAAGAATGCCAATGGATAGATTTTAGCTTTCACACTATAAGCATAATAGTTAAAATACTCAGAGATATTATAACAATATGTACTTGATACCTTTATTTTAGATGTCATGATTTTATAAGTCATACCATCAAAACATCAAAGTAACAGTTAGATAAATTCTATGCTTGCAATAAATAAAGCCATGCTGAGAAATTGTCTATTATGCTGAATACTTCTGATACAAATGTTGTAAACAAGGTTGTATATTTCAATTTTTTTCTTTTTAATATGTAAACCCACCATATTAGATTTTTTGATGAAGGAAATAAGAACCTAGATAAAGTGTGTGAGGGGAAACTATCTCAGTGATGGTGAGACATAAAATATTTCAACTCCTGGTTTAATTTGGAAGCAAAATGAGACCTACTTATGACTGCTTTGCATTAGTATCAATGCCTTTGTTTCTAGTTTCAGCCCAAACTCAAAAACTCCTAAACTGATGTTATGAATTTGTTTATACTTTATTAATTAGCATGTCATTCATTACCTTTGAGTGAATTATTGAGCACCCAAGATGAAGATTACAGTCACACACACACACCTCAAATGGTATTTTAGAGCCATTTATAAACAATTGATTTTATCAATGAAGATGTTATCTATTTTATTACAAGCCCATCCCAAGCCAATCTACTTTGAGGCTTTCTCAGTTCTATTTTTTAAAAGAAATCTTCTTATCATTCACATTGTAACAGGAAGTTAGATTACTTTCATGTTCCCAGGCTGGGGTCTGATCTGGGTGAAATGAATTGACTAAATCACAGGGCTAATGTTTATATTCTCATGGCTGCACATAATGATTTTGTTGTGTTCCAAACATGGGTTTCAGTTTCCCGTTTGTACAAGAATATATGTATCAAAGATTCAAAAAAAAGATGATCCTTCCATTTAACTCTCCAAATTAATCTTGGTCTACATTTCTGCTGCCCATAGATTTAAAAGTGGGGATAGAATGTGGTTGGAGAGAGTCAGTTTTATTCTTGTCTGTTGCTACAAAGGCCATAAAGTATAAAGAATGACTGTAGACATCACAGTTAGAGAAATAATGTTACTTATAAGCAGGCATTAGTAACACTATGGCTGCGGCTTCTTGGAAATTTTTTCTTAGCTTTAATGTCTTCATTTAGACAAAGGGAATAATATTATGAATCATTAAATATTATGAAGAAGTTAAAAATACTCTATCCTAAATTTTGTTATGATGATATGCCATTGACTATTGGATATTCCAGACACTTAAATGTAGCAAAAACATGATCACTGTCACCTTCTTTTTGTGTCAGGAGACATAGGAGTCCACTGTCCCACCTTAAAGTTGTCCTTAGTATACCGGAAGGTAAGTAATATTCTCGTCATCATCAAAGAGAAGCCGAGCCTAGAGTCTGTTTGTTACCAACTTGTTAAACTTGTTAAACTCACATTTTTATCTACTTTCCTACCAAATTAACTACTTTTGCTCCAATCCCACTCATTTAGTACACTTCGTAATTAATCATTTTTTCTAATTGTAAGTGTTCACCACTAACTGTATGCTTGGCCACCATTTCATCACTAAATTTCTGCTACTGTGTAAAACTTGTACTAAATACACTTGTGAGCTTATCTTGTTCTGAATTTTCTTATGTGATTATATAGGTAGCATATAGATATTTCAAATATATATAGAGAGGGAATTAAAGTTTCTCCCTCTACAATTAATTTCTTTTCACTGTAGTTGAGAATTAAAAAAACAAATTAGGCCTCACTACATAGCAAGTACTAAATGAGTGATAGCTGTCAATATTATTAAAGTATAAAATAAGTAAATAGTACAAACAGTACAAAATAAAATAATAAAAACAAATATGTTAGAAAATGCCTGTTGCTTCATGTGTGTCGGAACAATGTTATTTTGAAAAATCTTCTCTTCTTTTAGAAGAATGTGAGTATACAGCAACAAATTACTTCCAAATAAGGTTTGTGACACAAAAATTGAGTTAGTAGTTTGCAGTTCGTCACAAAAGAATTTGACATATGTTTAAGCCAGAAGGCAGTGAAGTATGACAATGTTGCTTCATTTCATCCAGTGTCAAATGGGGCAGTGAAACATTTTTTTTGCAAGTCATTAACCAGGCAAAATTATGAAAAAAAAAAAAAAAACAGATTTCGACACATCATTTACTAGCTTAATTTCTTTTTCTTCCAAAAGACTCTATTTGTCACTTTAGATAGCACATGCACACCGAGAGATTTTTAAATAGAAAAGCAAGATTATTTTTATTATAAAAATGACAAGTTTTGAAATTATGGCAAGGAAGTCATGCTATTAGGAACTGATGACTTTTGAAAATACAAATATTCATAAGTGGTATTAATAACATAGTAGGGTTGGATTTATTCCAGAGATGCCATGGCCATAGGAAATGGTGATGACTGGGAATCTTGCAGTGGGAGAGAGAGATTACATTCACTCTGCGCTACCACGGAACAGTGAGGATGCGACAGGAGCAGGTGGGTATCAGTTGATTCAAAATTACTTAAAAGAAAGTAGAAAGGAGATTCTTGCTAGACCAATTAAACAGAATTCTTGCTGAACAGGAGCCAGTATGTTCATTATCTGCCTTAGGACTTTTCTTCAAACTAGAATATGCAAGACCTGGTAGTGGGCTCCAAAACGCCTGACTAAATTTTCAATTCAAGGATAAGATGTTTGTTGCCTTTCATAGTTAACATTTTATTTTTCCTTCTCCCCTGAAGAAAGTAATCCACAGTAATTCCACACTGAAATAGTAGCTTGGAAAATCGAATGTTTTATTATTAAATGTATTACTATTATAATTGCATTGCACATTTGCAAACATATGTCAGTTAAAAAGTGCCCAAATAGTAGCTAGGTGTATACATAAATACGAAAAAATATGAATAACTTAAGAGGACAGGAACTTACTGGATGACTCTTCGGTGCTTTTACTGAAAAGCTAACATGAGAGTCTAAAGTGGAGACTAAAAATTGTAATTTTTAAAGAATATTTTTAAAGTTTAGTAAAATTTTCTTTTCAGTAGTTACACTTGCAGCTACTTGATATGTCAATTCCTCTTTCCTGGAGTCTTCTTTCTCGGTACAGCGCTAACTTTGTATCCTCAGTGAGTCCACGGGGTGCATGAAATGACTATATTTTGTGAAAGATTATACTTAGGCTGAAGGAACCAAATTTTTTTTTTTTACATTTAATTGGTTACTTAATTGTTCCTTTTAGTTTTTAGTTTTATGAATAAAAATAGGTCTGTCATTCTCCTGTGCCTGTCACACCATTGTGTTTTGAAAACAGACAACTGATGTGTTTTTCACTCTACTGGACCACTGAGAACTCATTTTTTTCCCAATAGAAGTTATATGCAGAAACAGAAACATCTGATTGAAATAATGGAGATGTTTAAGATAATAATATTTAGGATACTTGAATCGATATTTAGATTTTTTTGACTTTGAATTCTCTAATGGTTTGAGACTAGTGGAATTTTGGGATAGATTAAATGTATGTAGCTCATGGGAAAATTTGACTTTGTTGCCACGGAGGAACGTATAGTTGCCTAATGAAACCCTATCAAATAATATTTCTGCTGCCATCCCTGGAAATGTTGCAAGTAACTTTATATGGCAAAATATAATTTATAAATGTGATAAAGTTGAAGTTCTTCAGATAACCTTATCCTGATTACCTACATAGACCCTAAATGAAATCACATGTCTAGAAGACCTTAACATGTCTAGACTTTCACATGTCTAGAAGACAAAATGAACATGAAGAGAGACTGGAGTAATGTAGTCTGAAGTCCAGATATGTTAGCAGCTACCAGAAACTGGAAGAGGAAAGGAACAAATTCTTTTCTAGAACCCATTAAAGGAGTGGGTCTTGATAAAATATGATTTTAAAATTGTAAAGTTAATCTCAAATATCTGGCTGCCATAACCATGAGAAAATGACGAGGGTGCTTACCTGATCTAATTTATTCCAGTTAGACACTCTTCCCTTCAAAAATACGTCTTAAAAATGGTAACTACCTTAAAACATTTTTATTAATATGGAAATCTAGCTTGCAAGCATGGCAATGGAGGAAAAAGAATTTCAGTGTTAAATTTGTGAGGATTTTAATGACCTTTATATTTTGGTTTCCTCATAGTGAAGAAATAGTAACTGATGATTAGGAACAATAATTGATAACTTAAAGGAGGGAATGTCTAATGCGGCTAAAGATTTCTGGAGATCTTGTACACGGTTTATCAGGCTTTGAGATAAAAGCATCATGGTGGAAGGGTTGGAAGATCAAAGATTTACTTCATGAGGGTCAAGAAAGAGAGCAGGAGATGATCAACAAACTGGAAAGAGTGCAATACCGTGCCTCTGACCCATCCACATGCACCCAGGAGTATTCTTTGTTAATTTGCTTCAAATTATTTAATTCCATGAAATTCACATATCAGAATTAATGGCTACAGGCTATCTCTTGGCATCTTCACACCTTAGCACATCTCTTTAAGCCATACAATTATAAGTTCCATCCAAAGATAGTCCCTCTCCCATCTTATGTTTAGAAGTGGGGTTTTGTCAGATAGGCAAGTCATCGAGGCACGCTTGCAAGTCTGTCTTCTCATCTCCAGCTCCTTTTTCCCCTCTCTGCATTCAAACTACTATGCAACAAATAGTTTTCTTCTGATAGGCTCTTCTACCATTCCATTTCTGCCTTAATATCAGCTGAACATGGACTGAATCTTTTAAAAACCATTACTTAACATAAAATGTCTTCTCTTTTATGCTTTAAGTATCAGGTATTTTGTATCAGTGTTGAGAAAATGGCTAGGTAGTTTTTGCACTAGAGACTTGGAGGCATTGCTGTGCGTGGCCTAACCACGTGATTTAGAAGCCTGTGAACTGATTCATGGGAGGAGTCTGAAAAATTTTGGAGATGTATTTGAATACTGTAAGCTGAATTTGTTAAAAAAAAAACACTGGTTCAAGCTCAGAATGCAAAAATCTGGATATGAATGTAAGTGATAACGTTCAGGCTCAGAGGATTTCAGCTGAGAACCGCGATTGGACTAGAGGCTATGTGTATTACTCTGAAAAAAAGTTGTCTGCATTTCCTCTCTCAAATTATCAGATTCTCATCCTGAGCATTTGGAGAGACTGAGATTAAGAGCTGCAAACAAATTAATTTGAGGAAATTTTAAGATATTCTCAGGTTAAAATGTGTGAAATGGCTGCTGCTGGCTGCTTTTATTCAGTATGTAGTGAAAAGCAGGAGAAAACATCACTGCTGAATGATTTGAAAAGGTTTCTGTGTTGTCAGAATGAAAACACTTAAAAATTGGGCTTATAGCATGGGGTTGGTGAAAATATCAACACTAAAAAGAAATCAAATACTTTGAAAATAAAATAGGAATGATGGTTTGATGACATCCCATGAATCTTCAAGATTTCATCCATTTCATATTGCAAAGTGCAAAACTTCCAATTCTGGAGACTTCCAGGGACTTTTGCAAGAGAAAGTTCTGTCAATAAACTGGTTATTTGAATTCATTTCACTGTGTTTAGCCACCTACGTCCTCAGTAGCCATCACAGCAACGGTATAGTTTGACCAGGCTACTGCTTGGCTTGGAAGGAGATCTTGCATCATTCTTGTGGGGGTGTTTGTGAGTAATGCAAGATTTATGAGTTATGGAAACTTATACTCACATTTCGGAATAAGCCCTGGGAAGTCAGGCAAAAATGTGTGACAAGGTCACATTTCCTTGCAGAAGCCACAGAAAGGTCATGTTTGAATCTATGACAGTGAAGTTAAAAGTGAAATGGAAACTGCAGGAAATTTAAGCTGCCAAGAAGATAGAATATTTGCTGACGGAAGCTACGGCCAGTGAGGAAAACCACCCCAATGAAAAAGGCCAACAGGACTGCAACAGTCACGTCCACAGAGGCAAGGCTGCTCACTCTCTTTAGAGTTTACATGTCACCACATTTTTTCCTCCCTGGTAAACATGGCATTACAGGATTTGCTATTTCTTCTAACCGTTTTCAGTCCTGCATCATCTGAACAGTGCCTATGCCATTATTCTCCCACTTCTGAATGTAAATGCTTACTCTGTTCCACTGCATGTTGAAAGTATTTAATTTTCTTTTTGATTTTTTTTTTCTTTCCTAGAGTTGAGAATATTTGTACTTAACTTTTCAGCAATTTTGGTAACCCTTAGAAATGGGCCAGATGCATTTCAGATAATGAGATGACATGACATTTTTGAAATTCATGAGTGGAATATTATGATTTAGACCTAGAATATCCCCCAAAAGTCAACATTTGGGAATATGGTCTTAGCAGGGGTGGAAAGTCACGGAGGCCATGACCTGCAAGGGGGTAGTAATGTTCTGTGGTTCCTCTATTTCTACTTCTTCTTGTGACCATATCTCCTCTGTCTAGGCCTTTCCTCTATGACTTTTCTGCCTTAGAACCAACTTCCTGTGAACTGAATCTTCTAAAAATCATTAGACTACATACATTTCAACTCCTTTAAGTTGAGAGCTTTGGTTACTGTATCTCAACAACATTAAATTTGTGACTATTGCCCATATTATATTTCCAAGTGAACACAATGTCAAAAGCACAGTTTTATCTAACGTAACATACTAAATTTGTGTATAAACAGATGTAAAATAATCTCTTCCGCAGAGTCTGTACATTCCAGCCCTTTTAAAACAGCTCAATTCTTGGCTAAGCGTCAAAGCAAAATCTTAGACTTGAATTTGTAAAAAGCAAAAATTATCAGCATAATCTCAATGTGTAATGGTGCAGATATACATTCTCATTCCTAAAACAGAAAATAACTTGACCTAAGCAAGTCTAGTACCCAGTAAGGTGAACATTAGATCCTGTAGCTGCATATTTGGAGTCTAGGTCATATAATGGTAAAGTGTGAGTTGCAAGGGTTTGGGAAGCCACACCATGTGGCTTTGCCAGTTGAGTCACACAAGGCTTCTCCTGTAGGCTAACCTCACTCCAACCTAAGGCTTCGTTGGCAGAGACTGTGAGACTGTGCTCTCTGGTTTCCATAAAGTTTAGGTGTCTACAAAACAGCATCTTTGGCTTCATACTCCTGGTTCCATGTATCAGTGACTCCAGGGATCGTTGGCTAGCTTTCCTGGCTTTCCTTTTACATGTGGGTGAAAGCCTCCTGGACTCTACACTCTTGTATTCTGCATGAAAGTTAAATAATCATCATATGAGACATGCCAAGGTTTGCCACCAGCTGGGGCAGTATCCAGGTCCTCTTGGACAAAGGCAGCAGCAATGTCTGACTGCCTGGATGGCTGAGCAGAGTGACACAGATTTCATGGAACCAATTTCCAAAGAGCTCTGTTATGACCAGCAGTGCTCCAATTTGAGTCTCTTTATAAATGAAAAGTTGATACTTTTACAGACTGGAGCTTGCAGTGAGTGGGGTTTTGTTGCTTTTGTGATCTCCTTGAGGCATTTTTTTCATCTTGTTTCATACAGATTGTTTTATTTTCTCCAATCCTCTTTAACAACCTCACATCGATTCCTTCCAAATTTACACATGGCTCTTTCTGAGCAAAAATTTCTGTTTTTCAAAAATTTCTGCCTTGGCTTTTTTCCTATGATGTTCACTACTGACTAGTTCCAATACATATTGAAAATCAGATTTAGTAAAAACCTTAAAATGAATAAGAATACAATTTAGTAAAAATATCTCATGAAGAAGTTAACTATTGAATATTTAATAAATAGTAGAAGCAATTTAAATATTAAAAATTCAAACAGGAGAAATACTTATTTCTATGTCTGTTTTGTTGGAGGTGGTGGTGATGGTTTTTCCTCTGTGTATGTTATGTAAAATTTCATAAAGAAACTAAAAGTACTTCATGCAAATATAAAGCAGTTTTTCACTGTGTGAAAATTACTCAAATATATGAAAATATAGAAATGTGAATTTTAAGGAAAAAAGACATGTTGATTTGGATCAGGCTAAAAAGTCACTAAAAATACATTTAAATGACAATGTCATGATCTTGCCAACAGGTTTTGACAATACATATAAAGTTGTGGCCACCTATGTTATGAGTGATGGGTAAGAAAAAGCTAAATATTTTCTACATGATTGAGTGCATTTGATGTTAAATACTAATACTGAGATTAACTTATATTGCATAATACTATTTATTTATTATGTTTAAAAATACCAATGAAATATGTTTTACTTTAGTATTTCTTTTTATTTGTAGACAACCTTTCTTAAAACAACTTAAAGATTATAAATAATTCCTCTGCTACATATTAATGATCTACAATTATCTGCAGTATAAATCAAAACATACTTTTTTACCTAAATCATTTGTTTTGATTGTTACCACGACAGAGAAAATCAATCAAGTATTCATTATATTGTAATAAGACCCAAGGATGAATTCATTATACCTTTCAAAGATTTATTTATCAGAATAACATTTCAACAAACAAAAAATATTAAAAACATATGTACAAAGACAGTTACTTAAGATCGTTTTCTTCATAAAACAAAAAAAAAATGAATTTCATGAAAATTCAAAGCAACTTCAACTTCCTATCATGAACACAGATCCATTGCATCCAATTTATTTTAAAATTATTTTTTAAAAATACACACACATATGTTTGGTGTCTGAAATGCAGTTTTGATTACTTAAGTTGGATAAGTGGATGGCACATAAGCATTATGCCTCACACAATGATAATGCTAAAATTACAAATTATATGAAAACAGTACTGAATGAGAAAATATTTTAGATATAAGAACATGGTTATGTACACACAAAAAGTGAACTATTTAATGGAGAGAAGGATTTTTAGAGACAGAAACAGTAATGTTAGTGAATTAGGATGCAAAATGGGGGTTCGCAAAATTGCTGGAAATCAAGATGTCAAAAACTGAAATGAACGGTTGAAGGAAGGAAGAGAGGAGGAGATGGAGCAAGTGAGAATAAGCGTGAGCTAGGGGGAAAAATTTAGGAAATACAGCAAGAGCATTTTTCAGAACAATGGAAAAATTTTTCCAGATTTAAGGTGGTGCTGTTATCCAAAAATGTAATGCGCATGTGCTCACAAACACACACACAATCCCTCATCATACAATTGTAGAATTTGAAGCATAAATTAAAATTGCCTGATAGAAACATAAATAATATAGACGAGCTGTCCATTATTTTTCCCTTCACTTAGTTTTTGCGGATTTATATGTTACTTTGTATTTCTACATAATCAACAAAATGTTTTTCTACTTAATATACATCCGGTAGAATATCAAAATATTTTCCACTAATTTAGCCTCTGAGAATTCATATTTTAAGAGTTTTTGCCTCATACTTAAATAACAGAATTTTTGTTTCAGTTATATTTTAAACAGTTTTATTAGAATCTGAAGTCATGCATTTAGAAAAATTCCCAAATATACATACTTTGATAAGCTATCTATGTGCACAAAAACTTGAAAAGACTTAAATAAAGATTCCAACTTCTAAATAACTGCATTAACTTTGGATAGTATATTTACTCTCTGTGACTTGTTTCCTTCAGTCTAAAATAGAGATTTTACCAAGTTAATAGGTTTTAAGAAATGTTTATTTTATTTAGAGTACTTTTTAAATAGCTTCGAGTGTGAGTCTCAATCGGCAGTGTGAGTCTCAATAGGCACACGGAAGCCATTATGAAAACCATAGTCGACATTTTTTGTCTGTATTTCAGTCTGCTCCTGAAGTTGCTATGCAGCCTAAGCTGGCCTCAAACTTATGCCAATCCTCCTGCCTCAGCCTCCCAAATGCCAGGATTACAGGTGTGCACCACCATGCCTATGTTTTTCTTTTATTGTGGTGCTGGTGAATCGAACCTATGGCCTAGTATATGCAATGCAAGTGTATTAACTACCAGTCCATATCTCCTGTTTATGACTAACAATTATTTTGGGATCTGAAGAAATAGCATAGATTAGAGTGCTTGCCTTGCAAGCACAAGGCCCTGAGTTCATTCCCCAGGACCACATAAGCCACCCATAGGCCTGTAACCCCAACAATCAGGAGGCTGAGGCAGAAAAGACTACTGTAAAGTTGAGCCAGCCTGAACTACATAATGAGTTCAGGACCACCCCACACTGCAAAATGAGAATCTGTCTCAAAGATAGACAGACAGACAGACAGACAGACAGACAGATAGATAGATATTCTGCAAAAGAATGTACCAGACTACAAATATTTCATACACCCAAATTTCTTCCGTATAGTAACCATTCAGAAACATAGCTACTCTTTCCATTGTAAAACTCCCGCACACACATAAGGACCTAAAATTTCCTCATTAGGTATCTTCTTCAATGGTAAGATTTAAAATCAGTCACTAGTTACTCAGCCTGGAAAGCTACATTGCATTACTCTCTCTCTCTCTCTTTTTGTCTTTCTCTCTCTCTCTCACTCACTCTATCTCTCTCTTTCTCTCTCTGTGATTCAGAGAAAATTACATTCAAACAAGAAAAATAATGGGATTCAAGATTAAAGCAGAAAGAAAGAGAGATTGAGTCAAGTGACTTGGTCATTTGCTTAAGAGCAATGAGCTAGTGACCAGGGAAAATGCACTGCTTTATTTATTTTTTGTTGATTCTGTTTTGTGTTCTCCTCTAGACTTGCTAGTCTCTGCTAATTTCCTGAATGGCATGAGTAGTCATTTTTTCATGTGATCCTGTGTAACTAAGTCAGTTTCATCCATCCTCTTAGTTCCTTGTTTGTTCTTGAAATGTAACCTCATCTCCTAAGGTATGTGTGAATTTTCCAATCACTTTTACCTTTAAACAACCAATTTAGAACGAATCTACAATAAAGTTATATACATTAAATAATCTCTGTTAATATTACTTGCAAATAGCTAGTTGTATTTTCAACTATTTTGATAGTGGAGGACAGACTATTTTGCTTACAATTCAAAATGTTCTATTTTCTGGAGATTATCTCCTAGAGATGAAAGGCCATGAGAGATTTTAAACAGTTTATAAGGATATAACTGGCTTGCTGTGACTCTATATATAATATATAATATAAGTGGTAAATAATTGCTATAGAGTTTGAAGCACCAACTCAGAAATATAGAATATTCTTCTAGAGAAGTAGAAAATGTAGGCAGATTTCAATAGAACAACAGAATACTTTGAGTTTTTGTTATACTGATTTAAATGTCCATTGAGACAAATTAGATAAACTGCTGAAATTTTTACAGGGTAACTAGGGCCACTTCAAAATACAGAATTATCCTTTGAGCAACCTACATTGCAGTATATGCTTAAGGTTTGTTTGGATTTCTAAATGACAGAACAATTTTCTACGTACTTGGGTAGAACAAAAAAAAATAGTAATTTTTATACAGATTCGAAATTGAGCACACTTATATGGATTTGGGGGATATACAGGAAAATCAATATAACCAGTTCCAGAATGAGATTGCTAAATCTTTTGAAACAGTAGTGGTCATCATGGATATTGCTGATTACTTTTATATTTTAAGTGACAAAAGCACATTTATTTCTGTGATAAGTTTTACCTTTCTACTGTGGGTCAAAACTGTTAACTAAACAAAAATGTTACATTATGAACATATCATAAATATAGGAGAGTGTAAAATTGCTCACACTGACATAATTTATAAGACATAGTACAAAATATATACTATAATTTATTACAAGAGAACTCAAACATTTTACAGATAAAGGTAAAGACAAAAATCATAGTAGAGAAAATGAACAGAGGAATGTCTAAACTATAAAATTATTCTGTGAAGGCCTACATTAGTTTGCAGCTCAAAGTTTGCTGAACCAAAACCCATTCCTTTTCTCTTTTACTCAGAAGTTGTTGACCTGAGCAACTAAATTCTTCACAGTTTTAGCTGTGTAAATGGGGTCAAGAACTTAAATAAAATAGTTTCACCAAAGCTAGCATTTACTCAAAATGTCTACATTGGCAATATTTCTTTAAATAAATTGAGCTGAGTGTTTTCATCAATCTTGCTGTTCGACTAGAAGACACTAATAATTGTAAAATAAGCAGTTTTGTAAAAGTTCTGTATGGAATATATATTGAAAAAATAAATACACCTGGGGCTTTCCCAAAATTTGATCTCCAACAATACAAGTTTAATAAAATATGGTATTTATAAGTGATAAAATTGTATTTATAGACATAGAACGCCAATAAAAATGAATTACTCACCAAATATAATATTATAATTGATAGCTAACAGGTACTTTTAGTTTGGAAGAGGAAAATGTTTTCTGTTGATTCAATATCTATTGTTAAATTTCCTGTTCTGTTCTCAAACTACATGAAACTACTCATGAACATAAATATGTACCTTTCTTTTTGAAGGAGAGCATTTTATACTGTTATAAACTTAAAAACTATATAAATGAAAGGCATAGATAATATACATTTCTGATTATTTAAAATAAATTGTAAGTAGCATATTTGTCTTTGTCAGGTTAGCACACACAGGATTAGTAATGACACGATACACTCAATTTATAATGTCAGAGGCAGTACCCTACCACAAAAAGTTAAAATACTAGTTCCCTTGTCCAAAGTATAGGATAACTTGGATTTAGGTTATGATAGTGTGGTGAATATTAAACAAAATAAGTCGAATATGTGTGTTATTTATAAACATACAAAAGATAATCATTGTTCTGGAGGAAACATCTTCACAGCTATAGAGAAGGTTATTTGGAAAAGCTAATGTAATCTTTAACAGTAAATGTAAAATACTTTTTTATTTAAATAATGATGTAAATACATGTAGAAGAAAGATACTGACAAAAAAATAAGAACCACGAGATAATGCAGATCCCGCGAGACGGATAAAGCACTTGTAACGGAGCATGCGCACACCACCACGTGCAGTGAAAGAGCCACCATGAGGCTCACCAGGAGATGCTGCTTGACTATGCGCAGAACCAAGACAAAATGTTATGGTATTTAATGATAAAGATCATACGATTTTCTATGATAAGAAGGAATCATGGACGTTTTAGTTAAGGAAGTTGTTGAGGACTGTTGCTGAGGACCCTTTTTTCTCAGTTCCCACAAGTTTTACAATATTGTGTGCACTCTGGCCATGTGACTTGTTCTGGAAAAACTGACATTAGGAGGATACTCTTCACAGTGCGGACAATTAATGCTTTTAATTTTTTTTGTCTGTTGTACGTTATACTCTGCTGTACTGCAAAATTACAGAGAATAATGCTCACTAGAAGAGAAAATGATGTTTCCAATACTAAATTCTCATATTTTTATGCTATACACAAAACCTAAACTTTTATATATTTGTACTTTCCTCTATATTTTTCTGAATACTGTATCTAAAGTGATGTACTTTACTACATTACTGTTTGTGAAGGCTTATGATGTCTTCTCATTTCTCAAATAAAAACATATTTTCCATAATCTGACTAAGAAGTGTGTTATATTCATACATTTATTCTCTTATTGTATTCAATGTCTTACTACATTTGTTCTGTTACTACTGGATTACCTTCAGATACTCAGTTTTGTGCTTTGAAAATGTGTACTGTGAAAATTAAAAAAAAATCCATGGTGACATATTTTAAGTTGACCTCATATAATGAATGTGATATGATATTCCTTTAAAGAACCAAATATCTGATGAATTTTTTCTAGTCCTTTTCTCGGATAAAGTAGGCTATTTCTGATATATTTATTAGAGAACTGAAATACAATCTTTTAATTTCTTTCTAAATTACATATACTAAGTAGCTTTATCTCTGTTTGAAGTTCTGATTATATTTCCAAACAGTTTATATGACTGTAAAATGTTCTTCAGGCATAAATAAAAATAAAATTCATAATTTTGAATTTGGTTTTTAACATATTTAAATAAATCTCTTCTATTTTTTGGTGAATAAAATTACAAATAATTAAGAAGTTATATACTGAAAAAATTAAAAATACATATGAAAATAAAGGCTAGCTTTGGCTTGGTGTAACATAAAATTATGTCATTATATTTAATTAGTATTTCCACATGTAGGAATAACCTACTCAGAACCTTCTGCTCAGATAATAATACCTTTTACTCACTAAGGCCTCTTTTTTCCACACTACCATTCTTTGACACCATGGAACCCAAAAATGAAGAAAGTATTACCACATGTATTAATCTATATTCTTCCTACATCCATTATTTTTGTGGCAGCTGAAAAATTTTTGAAGGAGAATTCATGAATGCACTCTAAAAGGTATCATTTAACAATTCATTTGCACTTCATTATTCAATAATAAAATGACTATGTTTTTAATACATTTCATTTACTTATTGATTATATATAGCTCATGGAATTATTATATGACATATAATATATTTTATGATTTAATGTGTACTATACAAGTATATACAATTTTGCTTCTTTTTCTCCTCTCCTGTCCTTCCTTCCTACATCCTGTTCCTTGTCTCATTAGACCTTTTTTACCTCAATCTTACAGCTGTTTACATTCTGAGGTTCTACCAGGAGTGAAGCTGCAGGGTGTTTTCACTTCTGAATCTAAGTTACATTCTCCAAGCATCACGTTCTCAGGATACATTCTTTTTTACTTTTAGAAATGAGTCAGGTTTATATTTCCTTACAGAAGAGTAACATTCCATTGTGCATATGTACACCACATTTTTATGCTTAATCCATTGACACACATATAGGTCGTTCCAGAATTTAGCTTTGATGAGACATGCTCCACTTAATATGGGTACACATGCAAGATTTCTTTAGATTTTTGAAAAAGACACCCAGAAGGGGTATAGGTGGGTCCGGTGAGATTTCTCTTTGAGGTGTTCTGAGGAGTCTCCGTGCAATTTTCCACAGAGGTTGACCTAGTTTACAACCCCTCCAATAATGTCAACAATGCCAGTGTCAGATGGTTCCACTTTCCCCACATCCTGGCCAACATTTTTATTTCTTGTTGTTGAATATTTAAAGAATTTTTTAAAATACCCCTTTCAAAAAATAGACAGTTCAATTTAAAAATGGGTAATTTAATAAATAGACCTTTTCAGAAGAGAAACAGGTAACAAGTATGTAAAATATTTTTAATCTCTTTGACCTTTATAGAAATGCAGGTCAAGAAGCACTGATTCCACCTTACTCCAATAAGAATGCCTATAATGAGGAATAATATTCTATTAAAATTCTCTAGAGACCGAGTATATAATGTTAATATTAACATTACTAACATAGTGTAAAGACGATTCCTAACTTTTAGGGTACTTCTGATAGATATGTTCTTTATAAAAATGAAGATATATCTATACTACCTTATGTGTACATATTTTACTCTATAAATTACTAAGTTAAATATATTAAAGTGTTTCATATTACTATATTTCCTATATTAATTATTTTGTAACAATTAAAACTATATTTGGAAGATTTTATCACATGATGTATGCCTAGCAATATACTGAAAATGTGATACCTTGTCATGTAGATGTTTAGTTTTGCAATTTGAATAAAAATGACAGTTCTATTAATGATGTAATTAATTCATCTACTCATATAGAATTTAGACATTTTATGATAATCTAAACTAATATAAAACCTGGACCCTCTTTTTATTATAGTTATTACTAAATATTTCATGACAGGATGTATTTTATATTCAATATTTATTAATAAAATGTCCTTTATTCATCTTCTGGTTATGAATGCTTCACACAGTTAAAATACATCTGGTACAACTTCATTGCTAGATAGTCCAAGTGAAATGCCTTTGCTATAGATCACAGAAATGAGTGATATATATATTCAGCATTACTTATTTAAAGCAACAAGGCTGATTTAAGCAATAAAAATTAAAACATTTAAGGTTATGAATAATTTCCAGGAGCTGCGTACCTGAGAATTCAAATGATGTCAAGAATGACAGTATCTTTCACACAGCCTTACATTCCCAAACCCTAGGGTAATCAGGTAACTACTTTCACTTTTTGTCTACATCTATAATTTCAGTAACACCAGGAATTATTTATTTTACATGAAAAATAATATTTTTTAAAATGTCAAATATTTATATTACAAAAATGAGCATTTTGCTTTTTTTCCTATTTTTAGATTACCAATTCATTTTATTCTCTATTTTTTCAAACATAAGATCTGTGGGTTTGGGATGCTTCTCAGTGGGAAGGTATTTGCTTACTATGTGAAGGACTCTGAGTTAGAACTCCAGCAACACAAAGTATAAGAAAAATACAATAAAGTCTGTTTGTATTTTAATAACTTATATCTATGAAGTTTTTATGAAATGGTAGGCACTCTGATGCCAACTTTGCATTCAGTGTACTTAATATTCAAATAAATTGTGTAACAAAGTTTGCATAGTTAATTTTTAGATGGGAAAATTGAATCACCGAGAAATTGTTATCCAAATTCAAAGTTTTGGTGTTTGAATTTGACCTTGCTCTTTCCAACAACAAAAAGGAATGTTTACTGATTTATCCTCATATATAACAATTTTTTCAGATATAACAATTTTAACCTTGATTCACTTATCAAATATGACATAGATAATCTTACTAGATTTTTGCCTACTGTTCACTATTAAAGCTTTAAATGTTTTATATGACAATCATATTAGTTTATATCAGCTTTTTTGTTTTATTAGAAAACAAACTTTATCACAAAAATATAGGCATTATTATATTTATAATATTATGTTTTTGCATATATTCTGTAATGAAATTTAAATATATGAGCTATATAACTACAAAGGTTTCCAAAATCTTACATAACATTCCTAGACCATTCTACTTATTCTGTTGATTTTGTTATTTTACTTCCAAATAGATTATTGCCTCTAAGTTGTTATATTTCAGAATCTTGTATTTGTTGTATTGCCAGTATCATAAGATTTTAAATTTGCCAGCTTTAAAATGCTTAAAATATCTCATATAAACTAATTCAATAAATTACTGTACTCGTGTAAAATTCAATTTACCATTTTATTGGAACATCATTAAACTTGTATCTTACCTTAATCAAGGGTAAGTGATATCTTTGGAATACTTGAATTTGAAATCCAAAAATGTGATTGTTCCAATCAAAACCCTCTGCAAATGTCTGTAGTTTATTTATAAAAATGCTGCACATGTCTTGAAATCCCTCCCAGTCATTTGGTAAATTATTTTTACTGTAAAATTTCATCTTCACATTTATCAAGTTTTCATTATATTTACTTTCTTAAAATTTGGAGAAACATTTGTAGAAAATACACTATTTTATCAAGTACATTTAACCTTCCTTTTCAGAAAATTCAGAGATTATCTTTCTAACATGAATATTACAATACACAAAGAAAGGCCTTTTTTCAGTTATTTATTTTCCCCTCTGGTCAGATATTAAGTTTAAAAGGAGGGTTGTAGAATCTATTTAATGTTGCATTATTAAATTTCCTGTCCTGAAGTAAACAGAATCAAATATAAAGTCATAAATTTGACCAATAATACAATCAACAAATCTTTTTAAGTCATGAAACAACAAACGTAAATGAAAACACAGAGTCAGAAGCATGTTCTGAAGTAACTTCTTCCCTGATCGCACCCTGGAATTCCAACCACCTCGACATGTGCACGTGTGCTTGCACAGCTAGCTCCCTGATGCTTCCCTCTGAGGACACCAAATTTGGTTTAGAAATTCAGTAGCTCAAATCTATTTGGGATATAAGAACATTCTTTACTGTGTTATCATTTGTACAGGGCGTCAGCATCCCCGAGGTTTTCAAGTGTATGAATTAAATCTTACGGTGAATCATTAACACAGTGAATGCTCAACTATCCTCCTACATTTAGAATTGGCATTTCTAGGAAATGAACAGCATTACATGAGGTCATTAGTGTGGAAGTTCCACAAACAGTTTTGGTGGTTTTAAAAAGGTAGGGGAAACAGATAAAACAGGCACGGACGCAGTCACAAGGGTGAGAGTGCGCGCGCGCACGCACGCACGCACGCACACACACACACACACACACACACACGCTTTTGTGTCTTTCCATATGATGCCCTGCATCTTAGATGTTTAGCAGCAAGAAGGCCACCCACAGACATAACCTTTTGTCACTGCACTTCTAGAATCATGAGCCAAAACGAATCTCTTTTTGTTATATTACACTTCAATATTGTTTCTCACTAAAAAAAATCATTACAATTTCACAAGTTATCATAAAAATGCCATGGAAAATCACTAGCAATAAGTACAAAAATTTTTGGTTGATGTTCAAATAAAATATTCATACTTACGCTTACATACACATAGAAATAAATATCTACATATGGTAGTTTTAATATATATAATTCATGTATACATATACATGTGTAGGTATAAACATGTTAAATAAATTCTATGGAGATATATATATATATATATATATATATATATATATATATATATATATAACTTAGGGAGAATTTAGTTGATTGAAGAAAACATTTATGGATTTTAACAACTGATCACTTATTTAACATGGTGTTCAGGCAATCTGACTATATGTGGTGAGCACTGCCTTTTAAGAACTTACCACTTCTAGAAATTATCCCACTTTCTCTCCTCTATAGAGTTTCCAGGTTTTGCCACTTTTCAAACTTTGGTTATTTTTCTCTCTTACTGTGCCATGTGTTACCAATATTTGATGAAATATTATATTCTCGGTCCTAACAACAAGTCTATAAGTTCTCTAAAGACAAAGAGAGTACATTGGGTTTTGGTATTTGTGTAACACTCTTATCTACCAAAGCTGAAAATATCTTAGTCTTCAATAAATGTTTACTTGCATTAAATAGTCAATAAACACAGAAAATGAGATAATTGTCTTGAATTGTTCAGTTTACTATCACCAAATTAAATTACGTCCCATTAAAAATAATTCAGTGAAGTTATCTCAGAAAATAGAATGAAGGGATACTCTTAAGCCTTAAATAAGGATCATATTGCACAAGTAATCAAAAAAATTGTAAGAAAAGAAGCTTAGCCCAAAAACTCATCCAAACCATATGCAATAATGTAATAATTACTAACAAATGTAGCAAGTAAATTTCAACAATATATCAAATGGCTATTTAAGGTGATAAAATGGAGTTTATCCACAACTGCTAGTGTGGTTTAATGTTTACAAAATAAACAATTTGATTTTCATATCTTTAAAAAAAGAGGAAAAAATCCTTACTAGAGAGGTAGAATACAGAATATACATGGCCAAATTTAAGACCATCTGTGTTGATTTTGTTGTTGTTGATTTGCTGTGCTTGTTTTCTTTCATTTTTGAAGTAGGTTCTTGTTATGGAGTCCTGACTAACCTTGAATTTAATGCACAGCACTGGTTTGTCTTGAACTGGCAAACACCCTGTTGGTGCAGCCTCTAAAGTGCTAGGATTACAGGCATGGGCCACCACTTCTGGTTAACACATCTCATAGTGAAAACAGAGTAATCAAAGAGAAAAAATATTCTTAATATAATAATGAAGCTTTATAAAAACAGTAATGACATCTTTTTAAGAGGGAAATAATTTGCTTATTTCTTTCTAAGATTTTTTTGAAAAAGAAAAGAATATATGCCATCATCTGTCTTCTCATTGTTATGAACTAAAGCAATACACAGGTAAAAATAAAATGAATAAAAGTCACATAGAAGGAGAAGGAAGAAAACATTATCTTCATTTTTCAATTTGTTATGTAGAAAAGTCTAATAATTCCCTTATAAAGATTCCTGGAATAATAAATAATCACAAAATGTATGGGAATTAGGTGGCTTTAAACAAATTTGAAAAAGAACTAATGTCAAGGGTTTAAACTACAGGATTTCAGGATTTACTTTAAGTCTAACTTTATATTACTGAGGAATTGATGTGAGAATAAATATTGATCCCATCAAGAATTGAAAAAAAGATAATACTATTTGAAAGAATAACCTAACAACACTGTTAGATTATTAAGTCATGGTCCCTAAGACTTTGATATCTTGTGCACACACCCTCTATGATTTTTGTATTTGATTTTGAATATAAAAAAACAAATGAGTTTTCAGGAATAATGTACTTGTTTGGTGAAGGTGAGTTTTATAGACATAGATACAATCAAATTTCAAATGAACTTTAGCCTGCAGAAAATGTACATATATGTTATTTTAAGCCAATATATAGAACTTTGTTACAATGCAATTGAAAACTAGTGCATCTATCAGCAACATAAATGTTCAACTCATTGCAGACATCATTCATAATACAAAAATGCCACAAAATTTTTCAAGTCAAGAGTAAAGAAATTTTTCTATAACTTTGCCAGCGGTCTTAACCCAGTGAACTGGGTTAAGAAAAATCAATAGAATTAATGGGAACTTAAAATGAAACAAGAATATACTTATTTGTTACATGCTTTTATCTGAAAACACAAGAAAATACATATTAACCTATTTATACTACTAGTAGATCTAAATTCTTCAGGGTTGCTTGATTGACATAAGGAAGAGAGTTTGAAAAATGGAATTTGCTAAAATATGCTGAAAATAGCAGCCAATACAATAATTTGCTGAAGAATGTGTCCACATTACCTTTACATAGAAAAAGAATAAACCTTTATTAGGAAACATTAAAGAAGATTGTTAAAATAAATATATGTGTACCTATAGATAAGATGTTACAATTATCATAAAATACTTATTCTTCCTACAAAACCTATAATTTTATTGTAATTCTGAGCCAATTTCTAATGGGCTATTTTGTGGAGCTTGTGAAAATGAATATATGTGGGAAAAGTAGGGTATCAAATACACCCTGAAGAATTCTGAAGAATAAAAAATGAGCATACTGCTTTATCAGATTTTAACACTTATTATAAACACTCTGAAAAAAGATACTCTAGTATTGCAATAAAAGTAATAAATGAGCTATAAGAATTGAACATAAACTTAGATTCTTTTTTTATTTTTATATTTTTGAGACAGTGTCTCACTCTGCGGCCCAGGCTGGCCTTAATTCACTATGGAGCCCAGGCTGGCCTTAGGACTCACGGCAATCCTCCTGCCTCAGCCTCCTGAGTGCTGGGATTACAGGCATATGCCACCGGGCCCAGTTTATGTGGTGCTGGGGAATTGAACTCGGGTACTTGGCACTTGACTTAGTGTTTGCTCAAGCACTTTAACTGCTGAGCCATTCCTCCAGCCCATAAACTTAGATTCTAATAAATGTTTCTAGAGAAACTTGATGTCCTACTGACATATCACTAAGTGAGACATGGATAAATGAGATAAGTGAGACTTGGTTTGGCAATGCCACAAATCCACATGGAAAATAAAACAAAATAAACCTCCCTTCTTCCAAACATGACTACTAATACTAATTACATTAAAGGTACAAAAATTACTTCTCCAAAATTTTTGAGTATCTGATAAGCTTTTTTTTTATGATTTTGGGGAAGGAAAGACATTTTAAGGTGTCATAAGACAAATATTATTGAAAAAAATCGAAATTTTAAAACTCACAGTAACCTACTGAAAGATGACAGTCAAAACACATGCAGTTCACAAGTGACTAATGGTCAAAATAAAACAATAAAAGTGCAACAAACGTATACTTCTCTATGCCCAACATAACACAAATAAAGTTACATATAAGAATTAACATAAAAATGAAATGAAAGCTACTTTGTGAATATGTCTTTGTTGTAGGTTGGAAATGGTTTAAATTCCCAGTGTGGAGTCTAATAATTTTTAGTTCAATGACATCATGGTGGTAATTCAAAATTGGCTAAAGTAGGAGAATATATTAAACATGCCCCTTTAAAATGAAAGGCTTCTACATAAATAACTACTATGATCCTTAGAGTAAGTATGACGTGGACATTAATACCCCTATCATGAAGTGTTACAGAGAACAGTTGGCAGAGCCGGCATTGATGTAAACATTATTGTTGCTACAATAAAGACAAGAACATTTACCTTGTAACCACAGCTAGTGGCAGTGTAGCAACAGAGAAAGAAAACTTCCTGCCTTTTACCATGTGAGTCACTGATTCTGGAATATTGTATTCTTTTATCAAGGTATATTTTACAAGTGGAGCTTAGAATGTGTGTTTACTACATTATATTTTAGCAGCTGGAAATTGGCATTTCACTTTCTGTAGGTATACCTAGAATTTGTTCCCACAAAATTCAAAATGGAATTTCTACTGGAAGCAGATTACATATAATGAAGCCTAAATCTAGAGCAAACACCTTTCACATAGAAAAATGCAAATTAAACCTACATTGAAATTTAATTTCATATATACTAATTCAGCAAGCACTATATATGAAACATTAAAAGCTTCATATATCAAGTATTTCTTCTTATTCAGTTTTGGGAAATGTCACACACTATTGATGATAATGTATTGACCCATATAGAAATTTTAAGTACCATTTGACAATACTTAGCAATATTAAAAGTGTTTGAGATGTATGTATATTAAGAGGGCACAAAGATATGTAGAAGTCATGGTAATAAAAAAGCAAATAATTTGAAAGCAGCAATTCTCAATATGAGAATGGAAAATTAAACTGTGATTTGTTCTTGCAAATTAACATTGTACAACAATTAAAATGAAATATTACACATGTTTGCCAGAACTCTGTCATGAAATTATGTGTATGAATTGAATTTGAATTGTTACCACTTGTATATGTAGAAACCAAAATCAAGAACATGAGATTGTAAAGAAAATTGCAGAAGACCAGAATATTATAAGAAATTACTTTGAACACCTATATTCTAACAAATTTGAGAACTGGGAAGACGACTTTCTAGATACATATAAAGTACCAAAATTAAAGGAGGAAGATATAAAAATCTTGAACAAACCCATCATGCACATAGAAATTGAAGCAGTAATAAAAGCTCTACCTACAAACAAATGTCCAGGCCCAGATGGATTCACAGCAGAATTTTTTCAGTACTTCAGGGAAGAACTAACTCCAGTCCTCCTCAAACTATTTCATAAAATAGAAAGTGAAGGAATACTACCAAACTCATTTCTTGAGGCTAGAATCACTCTAGTCCCCAAACCAAAGACTTAACCAGGAAGGAAAATTACAGACCAATATCCATAATGAATATAGATGCAAAAATCCTCAATAAGATTCTGGCAAACGGAATCCAACAAGTAACCAGAAAAAATCATACACCATGATCAAGTGGACTTCATCCCTGAGATGCAAGGCCGGTTCAACATATGTAAATCAATCAATGTAATACACCATATCAACAAAAGCAAAAACAAAAACCACATGATCATCTCTATTGACGCAGAAAAAGCCTTGGACAAAATCCAGCACCTCCACATGATAAAAACACTGAGAAAAATAGGTACAGAAGGGCCCTACATAAAACTCATAGAAGCCATATATGCTAAACCTACTGCAAATATCATAGTAAATGGAGAAAAGTTGAAATCGTTCCCTCTCAAATCAGGAACAAGACAAGGCTGCCCACTCTCACCACTTCTATTCAACATAGTTCTTGAAACACTTGCCACAGCAATCAGACAAGAAAATGAATTAAAGGGAATTTGCATCGGAAAGGAGGTCAAACTCTCCTTATTTGCAGAGGATATGATTATCTACATGGAAGGTCCTAAAAATTCCACTATGAAACTCCTAGAAATAATAAAAAATTAGTCAAGTCACAGGCTACAAAATTAACACTAAAAATCAGTAGCTTTTCTCTATACTTATAATGAACATACTGAGCAAGAACTCAGAAAAACAATTCCATTCTCAAAAGCTCAGCAAAAAATTAAATACCTAGGTGTATACCTAACCAAGGAAGTGAGAGACCTATATAAAGAAAACTACATTACATTGAAGAAAGAAGTTATACGAGACACTAGAAAATGGAAAGATATTTCCTACTCTTGGATAGGCAAAATAAATATAGTCAAAATGACTATGCTACTGAAACTGATATACAGATTCAATGCAATTCCTATCAAAATACCTACAAGTTTCTTCAAAGAACTTGAAACAATAATCCTTAAGTTCATATGGAACCAAATGAGACCAAGAATAGCTAAAGCAATTCTGAGCAACAAGACCAAAGCAGGAGGCATTACAGTTCCAGACATCAGGCTATACTATAAAGCCATAGTTGTAAAAACAATTTGGTACTGGCACAAAAAAATAGACCGGTAGAACAGTGAAACAGAATTGAAGATGCAGAGACAAACCCAAATACCCTCCATTACTTAATCTTCGACAAAGGGGCCAAATGCATACAATGGAAAAAGGACAGCCTGTTCGACAAATGGTGCTGGGAAAACTGGACATCCACATGCAGAAGAATGACTCTAGCCACACACCTATCACCATGCACCAAAATCAAGTCAAAGTGGATGAAAGACCTAGACATTAAAAATGAAACACTAAACCTTCTAGAAGACAAATTAGGCAAATTTCTAAAAGACATAGGGGTAGGCAAAGACTTTCTTAACAAGTCACCAAGAGCAAAAGAAATTATCCTCATTATCAACAAATGGGATCTTGTCAAATTAAAAAGTTTTTGCACAACAAAGGAAACTATTAACATTGTAAAAAGAAAACCAACAGACTGGGAAAAATATTTACCACCAACATCTCAGATAAGAAGCTTATAACTAGAATATACAAGGAACTGAAGAAAAGTAAGCCTACCAAAATAAAGGATCGTATTGAAAAGAGGGCAAATGAGATGAAGAGACAGTTCACTCATGAAGAAATGCAAAAGACCAATAGATACATGAAAAGATGTTCAACATCTCTAGCCATAAGAGAAATGCAAATCAAAACAACGCTAAGATACCATCTCACCCCAGAGATAATGGTCTATATCAACAAGTCAAATAGTAATCAGTGCTGGCAAGGTTGCTGGGAGAAAGGAACCCTCCTGCACTGCTGGTGGGAATGTAAATTTGTACAACCCCTTTGGAAAGCAATATGGAGAGCTCTCAAAAGACTAGAAATACATGTCCCCTTCGATCCAGTGACACCCCTCCTGGGAATATATCCAAAAGAGGTCAAAACAACACACAACAGAGATATATGTATACCCATGTTCATAGCAGCACAACTAACAATAGCTAAAATATAGAAGTCACCAAAATACCTGTCAACAGACCTGTGGATACACAAACTGTGGTATTTATACACAATGGAATATTATGCATCAATAAATTCCAACAATGTGGAGGCTTTTAAAGGCAAATGGAAGAAACTTGAGAACATTATGCTTAGTGAAGTGAGTCAGAAGCAGAAGGTGAAACATCGAATGGTCTCTCTGATATGAGAATCCCAGAGCACAACTCCCATGGAACTTAAAACAAAAAACAAAGTGAAACAGGGAGGTCGGTTAGGGGAGGAGGGAGGGAGGGTATGGTAGGGGGAGGGACAAAAGGAGAGTGGGATAGCCCTTGTCACCTTGACAAGATATATATGTGCATAAAAGGCTCAACTCCATTGTAAACCTTAGATTTTGCGCGTATACATATCAATAACTTTGGGAAAAGAGAAAATTGCAGAAGAATATGTAATATGTATATGTCGTTATAATAGTTTATAAACTAATGAAAACAAAACAATGTATAAGGATATAAGACAAAACATGTATTTTAAAATACATAAATAATGATTAACACTGGTATTTGAACATTTTTGCCTTGAGAAGAAGGCAACAAAATAATTACTGAGGTTATTCATTGATTCATTTTGGTAAAAGAATGAGTGATATTATATGGTGTAGTTTAAACAGTGGAGTTCAGTAAGTCAGCTGGTGGTGAAATGAGAGCAAGACATTGCGCTGTATATAATTTGTAATTTTTAAAGATTACATATATTTTCCATCTTCTGCTTTATATTCACAAATAGTAGTTCTATAGGTTTATAAGGTATAGTGTGATGTTTCAATACAAATACACCTGTAAAATTATACCATTCTTCCGTCTCAGCTTACCAGAGTGCTAAGATTACCAGTGTGCACCACCAAACCTGGCGTTGATACTGCCACTCTGCTGATGTATTTCAGTTGGCATGACGCCTTTGGAGATCATTTATGCTATGGCAAATGGCAGTCTCTTTTAGTTTTATTTATTAATTTTTGGTCTTGGGATAGAGCTCAAAACCTGCATACAGAGCTTAAAACTGTGAGTAAATCTATTCTGTTTGAAATTATAATACAGTATATACAGAATTCAAATTTGCTTCATCTGACAATCTCCTACAAAGGTGAGATCATCTTATTGTAAATAGCAATAAAAATTCAGGACTAGCCCAATGTCCTATTACTTATTTTTGAGTTTCTCCTGGGGAAAGAAGCATATGAAATGGTGATGAGTGAGGATTTAAAATCAACAAAATCATAAAGGTCATGGTACAATCAGATCAACTGAAAAATAGCATGGAGGTCCACGTAGTAAATAAAAATTTTCATAAAAAGAAAGGTCAAAGCTCTTTAAAATAAGCTCTAATACATATTTTTCCCATCCATATGAGCAGGGTCGATGGCAGGAGAAATATTTAATAAAGAGTATGATAATGAAGGCAATTGGGATGTCAAATGATTTACTATAAAAGTGAGTGTAGTGTTTCAGAAAACCCTGGCATTTTATTGTGACATGAGAAAGCTAACATTTTGCAGATTTTTTAGTGTAGATCTGAATATAATCTTTAAAAATAAACCACACTTTGTATAAAATTATTTTAGCTTACAATAAAATGCATACATACTTTAAAGAAATTTCCATTAATATGACAATGTATAAGAAATAAAGATACAAGATACCCAACAGTTATATCTTCACAATATCTACTGATGTTTTTATAAAGTTTCTTTAGGATAATTATTTTCTGTAGACTACCCTATTTCTTCAGATTAGATTTTGTGAAAAACAATTTTCTCTCTTTGTTAATTGTCTCTAAGGCCAGAGAAAACAATTATAAAAATTAAATTCTGAACGATCACACACACACACACACACAGACACACACACACACACACACACGCACACAAACAGAACATATATCTTTAACAGGTGCAGCTTATTCACAATAAAACTTGATTTTGGAAATCACAACTATGCTTGGTATATTACAACCTGTTTTGTTGTCATTTTTACCTGGAGAACCTGTAATATCACACTTTATGGGTGTCATCTTAACCCAGTTTTGATATATTGGTAAAAAAACTCCTCAAATTTACTTTTGCAAGCAATGCAATAAGCCTAAGCACCAAACTTTCCTTTGATCTGGTTCTGATTCTCTAAGGATAAAATATAGAACTACCCACATTCGTCTTCAGAACCCTTGAAAGTGCAAGCATCTAGGGACAAGTACTTCTATCTCGGGCCTATGGGATTACTTCAGGTAATGAATTCATAGGACGACACCTTGGCATAAGGATTCAATACGCAGGCTGACACCCTGGCATAATGAACCAACTCGTTCCTTCGAACTTGCTGTTTCTTTCCTCTGAGCAACTCTACACGAAAAGGAAAAGATCATAAGATTTACAAATATTCTTTTAAAAAATGGCCTCCTTTATCTCTTTAGTAAGTCTACTGCCTGAGTGTCAAATACCCTAATGTTTTGGAAAGGGTCAGAGCACGCCCAGCTGATTAATCTGATCCAATAGTCCATTCTGCCAGTTTTTGGAAAGAGTGATGTTGAGATGGGCACAATGTGGTACTTTTCCCTCTGCTACATAGAGCAGCCTTTATTTGCAGGTGTATTAACTTTCACAGTAAAAGTTGTTTGCCTTTTATATAACTAGAAATGAGATTTATCATTCTATAAATTCACGGGTTCCTTGAATAATGTCAATGGTCAATTACCCTTTCTGAATCTGGTAGCATTAGTGACTCACTCCCTTCTCTGGTTGAGAATCTAATCATGTTGTGTTTCCAATTCTATCTCTGTACTTAAAGCAACACTAAAATGATTTCTCTTCTTGCAAACTCAATGTGTAAGCCAAGGTAAAAATGCGTTGCTTTAGGAAATAAAAAATAACCACACTCTGTTTTATATTCTTCTATGACTAGGTATTTCAATCAGGCATGCATTGCTTATATCTTACAGTCCAATAATATATTTCTAGGCACATCAACAAAATAGTGATTTTATTCTATGTTCAAATTTATATTTCCATTTAGTTAAATACTATATTGCAAATTTTTCATAAGTAGTCTCCAAAATAATTTTCATTACCTAAGTCACTTAAAATGTTCTATAGATTGATTAATTATATTTAGGTTTTCATAAGTTCTTATTTCTTTATTATTATACTTCTCTATCAATAATATAATGTTATAAGATTCTAAAAACATTGTTTTTCTGATAGACCAACGAGTACTCCCACAGTCAACTATCATTGGACTATCAGAAGATCCATTTCTTATGCTAACTTTTTAAAATTCTAAATTAAATGCTTCTAAAACTTAGTATCTCCTTCCAACAAAACTGAAGATATTTAATATTAAAAAGACATGATGAAAGAGTATAAAATTTTATTTTACCTTATTTCTATAGGAGAAAGAATATAAAGCGATTTTAGTGGATAAAAGAGCCCTGATTGACAGAAAACAACTCTTAATTTCCCAGCCTTTCCTACCTTCAGGGATTGCAAATATGGGAGAAGGGAGAAAGAGGATGGCAGACAGGAAAGGGGGGACAGAAAATGTGGTCAAAAAGTGATATATGTGGACATCTGTATTCCAAGGTTTTGCATTAGTCAACATGTAAATGAACTTGTAATGCATACCTATTCAATTCAAATTGTCATAAAAAAGGGAAAAAAATGGAAAGAAATTCAATCAATAATACTTAGAATTGTGTAGCCCCAAATAATTATCAACATTTTCTAAACTTAAAACTCACATTTTTAAAATTAGCCAATGTAATCAACATCATGAAAGTATTGTCAGAATGAGATGAAAATAAAAAGCAAAATCTACTGACTCCCAATAAGCTTCAAATGGACAGTAGATTGACTACACATTACCAAAGTGACTTACTCAACAGCAATAAAGAAATTAATTTGTAAAACTTACATTTTTTTCTGTAGAAAAAAGAAAATCAACCACAATTGATTTTTAAATGTTTCAGTAGGTCACAGTAGAATGGCAAAACTACACATATTTTAACCTTGTGATGATTTTCCTTTTCATTTTAGATCCAGTACAAAGGAGAAGGAACTAGAAATACAAGTACTCTGAACATTATGTCAGAAATATTATTCTTTTATTCTCATAAATCTCAGTAACTGTTAAGAATCATTTCTAAAGTGAATGCCTCTGGAACACATGAATAGACTGATTCAATGAACAATCACTTGATCTGAATAATGAGCTTATGAAGGAGAATTACATGTAGCTTAGGCATCATTTAAAAATCAATGCTGTGTATAGATTTCAGGGATCCTAATTTTCGTCTCACTTTCCCTACTAATATCCATTCAATTGTATCTTATACATGTAACTATTTTTTATTCTAAAAACCTGCAGGGATTTCTACTGTAAGCAAAAGAAATATAGATACTAATCTTCACTGTCTCCCAAACACAAGCCAAACTTTGTTTCTTTTGGATTTCGTAAGGCTAATTTTTGCATTATTATAAAATGTTATTTTATTAAACAAGGAATTATTAGTATTCTACTGTGAGGCTAAAGTAGGAGTGGGGCTGTGAAGAAAAATAACGTGAATTACATTGCTTTGTCTAAATTCTCTTGATAAATACAAGCAACAAAATGCAAGTACAAGAGTATGATGATAATTTCTAAGTTTGACAAAACATACAGATGAAAACCTAGTTTGATGTGATATGATAGAAAATATTTCTTGAGTTAGAAAACATGTGGTGTGCAGGGTAGTGACATGTTTGGTAAGACTGAAAAGTAAGGGAATACGTCCTTGAAAGGCAAAAGGAAATGCAAAAGATCATAATGTAGGAATTAATCCGGTTTCATATTGAAGAGACATAAATTAGTGAAATCAAATTATAACAAGAGGGATGTAGCAGTTGAGTATGAAATTTTGAACAAAAAGTTGAAATTATACAAGGATTTGTTTAGTGAGCTTAAAGTTCTCATTTTGTTTTAATTCGGAAGGAAAAATCTCAGGAAGTTTTCAATCCAGAAAGTGGCATGTGTGGTTATAGAAAACTCCTTCTGCTGTTTGTAAATGTTCATGGGTTGGAGAATGAAGAGTGAGAAAGGACAATTTGGCTGCAGAGAATGAGTTTGGTGATGGAGAGAGGCCGGGGTTCAAGAGGCGTTATTCAGAAGGACTGCTGGTAGACAGTATTCAGCAGGTACATTTACCTAGCATCTATCACTAGAGTTTTATATTCTTTAAAATAGTAAAATATATACACACTAGTCGGTAAGTAAACAAATGCTGGCCTCACCACATAGAGATCTATTCCCTAGAATGCTCCACATGTCTCACTCAGCATTTTCCCAGTGGAACACTGATGCCTTTGTAATCAAAAGGGTCAGTATCATTTTATCATTAGTATCATTTTATCATTAAATGTTCCTGCCATTCATGCCCCTGAGTTAGAATCTCCAGCACCACCTAAGCCAGGCATAGTAGTGCACACCTGTAATTCCAGCACTAGAGAGGCTAAAGCAGGAGAAAGATTGCTCTAAGTTCAAGATCAACCTGGGCTACATAGTGAGTTCAGGACCAGGCTGGATTACCAAGGTCTTGCTTTGAAACAAACAAACAAGAATGTTTTTGCCATTTCCATTACAAATTAATACAGGATAAAAAGAAAATAAAGAGCTCAAGTGTATTTTCCAAATTTCAGGTCATGTATTAGACATATAGGTTGGTGATATTGAAATAGAAATACTTCTTTGAAAATTTAATTTTGGCAATGTAAATTTGGGTTACCCAAGCTCAGTGTAACCATTGTGTATCATATATATATATATATATATATATATATATATATATATATATTAATAAAAATGGGACAAAAACAGATTCATGTTCCTGTTGGTAAGAGAGAATCATGCTCGATAATTTATATTCTTTATTGAATTACAGACATTAATTCTTTTGCACTGTATTAAGATTTTTGTAGTTTTGTTGTATATAACTAAGACATTCCAAAGATGGTGCTAAACTGTAATTCTTTGTCTCAGTATTGAAAAAGTATGTACTCTTTCTCAAAAGTGCTGTTTCACAATGATTTACAAGAAAAAGAGACTCTAAGTATTTGCTTGATGTACCTTTCTGATAAATCTAATCTTGTTTAAGAGAAATATTGGTTTTGCTTAATTAACTTGGTTATCAAATTTCTTAAATCAAATTTACTATACAGATTACATTTGCTTTGCTCTTATTGGCTCGCTTCACAATTGCTTATGTTATAAAACTATTTGTCAAAATTGTAATGTTTTAGAGTGCTGAATACAACATGTATTTGGAACCTGGAACTATTATTCATCAAAATTCTATGTTTTTATGGTACTGACTGGAGAAGAGGTCAGACTAGATTTGACACTGATGCTAAATCAACTTTGCCTAAACTAAACTTAGCCTAAAAACCACTCTTTTTAACTTTTTGTTACTGGCTTAATTTGTCAAGTAGGGTCTTTATGATAGTGACTCCCAATATTCTGTCACATCTTCTCCATCATGGGGCATGTTCTGATTGACTCTCACCAGGGAAATTTATCTTGTCACCAAGGGACATAGTCACAGATGGAGGCAATGCTTTCAAAAGAGGAGGGATTACATATGAAGAGAGAAACTTCATAAACATCAGACTCACTTGCGTTATTCCTTCCAAAACCAGGTAGAGCTACAGAGATAATAAAAGAGGATTCTTACGTATGATTGTCTAAAATGGAAAAGCCTTTCCAGTGAGTGCAATCATGATATTTGTTCTGATTTTGCATTCCTCAGCATACAATCCACATTCCTGATGTCTCTAAATTTCTGGAGTCTCCACTGTGGCTTTAGCTTCCCTTTCACAACTTCATGCATTACACTCTCAAGGACACGCTAGCCTCACCTTCAAGGCCCTCCTCTGAAATCTGGGTAGAAGCCTCCACGACCTCACTTCTTGTGAGTTCTGCTTGCCTGTACCAGCACTGCTACCATCAGCTGCTGTTTCAAACATTCATCTGGCCTCCTTTGTCCTTTCCTGTGGAAGCTTTCAAGTGCCTGAATGGCTGAGCTCCTGGGAATTCACTCTCCTAGATTCCCCTGCTGGATGCTCTGGTGGTCTTTTTTCAAAGCAAAGTCCTTTGCCTTTGCACCCTTGAGTAGATAAAGGGAAGGTTCTTGTTAATTTCTGAGATGCCCTCAAAGCCTCTTTTTTCAGGCCTGATTCCATGCATGGTTCTCCTTGATGACAATCTCATCAGCAACCTCACTCTCTTTTGCTTCAATTATACAGTTGCTTCCAATCTGGCAAAACTGTGAAGTGTTTGCATCTTTTTCTTGCTGAATTTTCCTGCTGCTCAGTGTACAACTAGCTAAAAGCAACAGGTAGAACTGTGCAGTAATCTGAACATTGGGCTGCCTTAAAATTCCCTCAACTAGATTAGGTAGTCCATACCCATCAACCTCAGCCTCAGGCAAAATCTTAAAGCAAAGAGTTGACATACTTTTTGCCAGAGCATAGAATGCATAGTTTCTAGACCAAAGATCAATAGAATTCTCTTTCCCTTCTGCAATTTGACTGTGATCTTTATAACCCACATTTTTATTAGTATTCTGGTCTTCTGAACTTCAGCCAGCATCTCCCATCAAGCTTGGCTCATGGCATTCTAAGGCTACTTTACCTGGCATTTTGAAACATTTTCATTTTTTTTTTCTGCAACCCTATTACAAAGGCTTCTACACCACGTTGACAGGTAACAACCCCCTATGGGTACCAACTCCTGTCTTAGTTATGTATTTGTTTCCAAGACAGAATAGTCAACATCCACAAATTGTGGGGGTGGGGGGGGAAAGTTGATTTTAGCTGACAATTTCAGAAGATCTTAACGCATTCCTGGGCATCGGACACGGTGGAAGATCATGGTCGAAGCTAAGTCAGAGAACTGTTCAGGATATGGCAAATTCGAAGCAGAGAGAGCAAGGAAGGGCAGAGCTGGCTTATATCCTCTAAGGTTTTGTCCCCGTGATCCGTCCTCCCCCACTGGACTCCACCTCTAAACACTGCATGAAGTTTGTAGGTAGCCCATATTTAAATACACAAGGCGTTGGATGACATTCCAGCTCCAAACCATAACACTTATCCCTTGTAATAAGAAAGAACATCAATATGATAGAATGTTTTAAAGATTCTTGATAGGAGTATCAGAAGCATATATCAGAGTTCTGGGTTTGGTGTAAGGATAGTTTTTGTCACTTACTTCAGTGAGAAGGTCTGATTACAATTTGCTAAATTTGCTCAGAAGTGTTTAAAATTAGTGGACAAAGAAATAATAGTGATACAGTGGTAGAGAAGAGACTTTAAAGTGACTTTTGAAAGGTAGATTGTATTTATTTATTTATTTATTTATTTATTTATTTATTTATTTATTTTGGTACAAGATTTTGCTCTGTAGCCTAGGCTGTCCCTGAACTCACTACGTAGCCCAGGCGAGCCTCAGACTCATGGCAATCCTCTTGCTTCCTTGTCCTAACTGCTGAGATTACAGGCTTGTGCCACCATGTCTAACTTGGTGCAATGGTGCTGGGGAATCAAACACAGGGTCTTGGACTTTCTAGGAAAGTGCTTTAACCAGTGTACCATTCCTCCAGCCCCAAGATAGTTTGTTTTTAGTAAGTAAATGTTTTGCTCATGAAAGTGGTCATTTGTTTTGAAAGGTACACCACTTATCAAGCACTTATCCTAAGTAGATAATAGTCAGATAAATTAAGGGGCGCAAGAATGACTACACTACAGACTAATTCTTTTTTGCAAGAATTCTCAGAAACAAAATATTAGCATTATGTTCATACGGACTATTTAAATCTTAGCAAATTCAAATTTAACAGGGCTGTTTCTTGGTGCATTAATATTATTACAATGTTTTGTACATCTGTGGGCTTAGCTAGATGTAGTATGTGCTTAGTCAGAAATTTCATCATTCTTTCAAAGTCTCAGTTATTCCCAACATTTTTATTTTAGTAGCGATAAACCCAAACCTGCAAAAGTTATAGTGCACTTTTTTTTTCTTTTTCACTTTGTCTCTCCCTCTTTTTTATTTTTGAAATCAAGAGGAGTATAAAATATCTCACATATATGCACACGTTGGTATTATATTCTCATTGTTAACCTTAGGGGAAGAAAAAAAAAAAGAGAGTATTCGTATTCATCTAAGCAGATGGCATTTTCTTCCGAATATAGACACGTAAGAGGTTCCTTGGGTCACATTTGCAAGTCAATGTTAGACAAGCATATAAAGGCGAGCAATGTGCACATGACACAAAATTGATTCTACTGAGACGTTAATATAATTGATTTTGGAACAGTGTCTAAATTTCTTAGGCATATTTGAAATATGTTTTTATGTTACTGTCAGAATATTTTAAAAGATTGAAAGGTCTTTAAATTTTTATTTTTAATGGTTGTTTTATTACTCTCAACATATGCATATAAAAAGAAACCTTCCTTTGTAAGCGTATTTTTCCTTCTTTATGTATTTATGACATATTTAATGCTTCCAATGCTATTAAGCTAAAATAATTCCACAAGGCATAGAGACCTCGGATGGGAAAGATACGACTCAAAAGTTTCAATTAACAAATTTCATTAAATACTTTCATTAGAAATTGTAACTTTTCCTCCCTATATTAGTTTAGTTCCAGGTGTCTTTGGTATTAATTTAAAACACTAATTGACCTAATTTTTTTTTCAATGAATCAGTTTAAGTCTGACACCTTTACAAATTGATGCCATTATAGAAAAAAGAGAAAAAACTTCATTTCTTTTCATCGTGCCTAATCCTATAATACTGATTGATGTTAGCATATCTTATATAGTCTATGGTCTGTCTCAGAAAAAGCTTATATTTTCATCAAATAGCCTCATGTGTTTTTGAATACCTTTACATGTTTACTTATAGGTTGATAATATGCATATGACTTTGACTAGCAGTAATAGAACATATCTCAAAAATTTATAGGGGATAAGGTATAAAGCTTTTTCTGATCTGAATTTGCTAATACATAAAAAAAGTTCTTTAATGTTAAGGATTCACTATTTTGTTTTGATCACCTGAGTGCTGTTAGTAGTGTTCAAGGTTGGCTAATGAAAGCCTGAAATCATGTTGCTCTACGGTGATTGACATACAAAATGTAACAAACCCTGGCAGACTCTTCGGAGGCCCCGGTCCTGGAGTTCATTCTGTGATCCCCATTATTACCAAATGAATGTCAAAGGTGACAGATGTGCACAGTTCCATATAACTAATTTGATTATCTAGCATGAAATATAATGCCTCCCCCTCTTTGTCTCCCGGGCACTCTCTCACATATCACATGTCTGATATCTGACTTATACAATGCCATATAGCATAGACTCCGGGCAGCCTCTCAGAGCTGAGGACACACTTTAGTGATAACACCAAGTAAAAATAAAATACCTCATTTTTACAACTGCAAGCAACAGAACACTGCCGCAATGTCAGTAATGTGGCAAATGAATCCCTTCCAGCATGAGCTGCAGCGTGGGCTGCAGGCCTAGCTGATACCTTGCTTGAAAGCTACCGAACCTTCAGAAGAGGAGCCCATTAATGAATTCCAAGATTCTTGACCATAAAAAACTGAAGAAATATTTCTGTGTTTTCCTTTAAGTCATTCCAGTTGTGCCAATATTCCTGCACAACAATAAAAAATATTAACATCTTATAGAAGAAGCAATTGAATAATGAGAAAGACAAAGATGGTTAGATAAATCTACTATAATCAAATTTCTCATTCACCCTCTTACCCCAGTGGAAGGATCTTAACTATGCTCCTTTGACCTAGGCAATAGGTATTAATTAAATAGGGAAATACTGCTGTCATTGAATGAATGAATCATTTTATGGACTACAATTTAATAATAAAGATAGTGGGTTCTGTATAGTAAATTCTCCAACCCATACAACTCAGGGGTGTACAGAGAAGTCATGGCCAGGAGGAGTCCTGGTGCTGAGAACCTCACCTACCCCTGTACTCTCCACCACACGGTTGTTATCTACATGTGAGACCCCTGTTGCGTGTCCTCTGGCTTACGGCTCTGGCTCACGGGACATGCTATACGTTTTACAACACATATACCCTAAATTCATTGACTCTGGCTCCTGGTAGCTGTCCTCCCATATGTGATACATGCCTGTAGATGGACTCTACCCAAGTGGTATTTGGGACCTTTGAGGCCACGTTACTAGAGCAAACAGGTCTAGGGTAAGGAAGAAGTGGGAACTTGTGGGGGATTCGGGTTGGGTCAAGGCCTAGCTAGCACATGTCCAGTGGACTGCAAAGGCAGAATCTGAGGCAGGCTTCATGCCCCCTGGTCTAGTGACAAACTGCTGATTGGCGGGCCCACCCTCCTTCCTCCACCCCTGTTCTCCTTCTCAGGGACCCTGCTGGCTAACGACATAAAAAGAAAGGTTTGAGTTGCCCTCATTGATTGGGCGACGGTGACTTCTGTGTTGTTGTGATGTATACAAGCTCTGTGCTTCCTTAATAAATCAGACTGTGTTCACTGATGCCAGTCTCCGTCAGGAGTGGTTTCTCTGACTTCTGACCCCTCCTCAGCGGTTCTGGGGGTCCCCGCAGGACGGAGAACCCAATAGGAGTTTTCCAAGAAGCCAACCAAAGAG
>PVKB01005195.1:61226-106755 GCA_004027205.1 Ctenodactylus gundi
ACATTCGTGTAAGTAACCCCAATAAACGCATGAGTTAACTAGGTTAAACTTCAGTGCAACTGCTACTTTAGTCTGCCTGCTGAGCCCTTATAGGAGGTGAAGAGACTTCGACGTTTACATCTTCCCAGGCAAAGATAGCCTGATAGCAGTGGGGTGTTAGCAGTCACCATCAGGAATGATACGCTGCCCCTACTGGAAAGTATTAGATTTCTCATTTTTAATGGCAGCTTACTTATCAGATAGGACAGTCATTTCTAATATCTTTATCAGATCTCTCAAATGTCATTCATCAAAACTCATGAACAAGGATTATTTGAATCACATTTGACAGCTACTTTTCTTGTTAAAAAATATTCTTAGTTTTTCAAACCTGTTAGAAGCATTCCACTCCCCATCTGTAATAATATGGCCATATGTAGTACCTCTGTGGTGGTCTATGAGCTGATATGAACTATATTTCCCAGAATTTGCTTCATGAAATATTTCCAAGTTATATTTGCCAATAAAAGAACTTTCTGGGTGACCTAGAAGACAGAAATGCAAGAGCAGCTAGTTTTTGTGCTATGAAAATCAGTGTTCTTCCAAGTGTCTTTGCCTTACACATTATTCCTGATTTGTTAGTTCTCCTCTTTGGTGTGGGGAAGCAGCTGGTATGCAAATTGTGTAAGATTGCCAGGTTCCCGTCAGCATCTCTGAGTCCTGAGCCAGCCATGTGTGCAGCTCCTAACGTTGAGCATTACCTTATCTCCCTCAGTGGGCAGGAGTTTGGGCACCATTTCTCATTGTTCATTTTGACTGAAAAAGAGATGGACAGTGCTAGAAATTTAATGTGTGCCAAGGACACCAGGGGTATTTGATAACAAGGTAATCTGACGGAGCTATCATCATTGGCCATTTAGAATATGCACATGATATCCAGATGCTCAGGATCTATGTAGCTTCTTAAGAAAAACGGCTTCAATAGAGAAAGATTAACAATTAAGTGAGATAAACTGTCATCCTGCTGATATCATCATACTGTTTTCAGTCATCTTTTTCACTGCCTATAATGGCTTAAATACAGAACAGACATTGTGGCAAGTGTGGACTTTATACGTGGACTCATAAAAATGACTTCCCATCACCAAAGCTTTGTCAGCCCTGTATTCAACTGGTCAATATCAAACAACAAGAATGTGTTATAAAAATATTCAATATTTTCTGATGGGATCAGCTACGCTTCCGACTAGTGAGTTGAAAGTAGTAGACTATTTATTTTACAGAGCTGACAGAACATTGAGCTCTGGCAAGAAGGAATCACTCTCACTATAGATATACAGCCTCTGATCCAATCTGTCTGTTAAACCCCAATGTTGTCGTGATATACATAGCTTAACTTCTAGCCAAGGAACTAGCATTCCCAGCAGATAAGGCATAGCAATTAATGGTAATGTTTCGTCACCAGAAACCAATTGTCCTGATAAAATGGTTGGGTGGATTTTAATTATCTTATAGATAGTATTTAATTTATTAGTTTTAAAAATGGAGATGTAACACAGCTAGCAAAAGAATGAAGGTTTGGATATAACATAAAAAGAAAAAAAAAAGAAATTCATGCCATCCTGTCATCCTTGGAAAAAATAATTACAGTGTCTCACTTATGTGGTGCAATAATGTTTTGTTGGGCATTAGTTTGATTTTCTTTCTTTCTATAGCTCTCCGTGAGAACTGACCAAAATCATGTTCTCAAGAGATTTAGGAAGCGTGAGTGACACAGCAGTAGTGTCACAGTCTGAAGGCTGACGAAGTGTCACTGCACTTTCAATGCACTTACTTGAGTGGCTGAGGCTTTTGGTGTGAGATGTCAGCCGTGTTCACAAGTCCACACTCTCACCATGTCTCCTCTAGTTTCTCCAAAATCAGGAGCCAAATAGAAAGGTGACTCTGGTGAAGGGATTTTTGTTAAATGCATGTGTCAAATGTAGCTGAAGGTAGGAAGAGATAGGTGCACTTTCCAGCTCGCTCCTTTTAGTTCCAGAATATCATTACGGGTTCCAGTGTGCACTTAGGTTCCAATTTTACATCCAAGTTGTCTTGTCGATTTTTGGCTTTGCTCAGTTCAAGCCCAACACCAGATACATACGCAACATTTTTACGTAACTGCTAATCAGATTTGCAGTTGTGTAAGGCATAATATCTCTAATACAGTTCTTAATTCTTGTCACTTCAAGTGATTCCGATTTTCTAACCGTATCTAATCTAATAGTGCCAATTTTGAGCACTTCCATTGTTTTTCTATGACACAATTCCACTCTGCAATCTATGGCTTTCACCTCTTTGCTAGTTAAGGCAGTATAGAAAACATGATACTTTTTCACTAGCTTTTGTGAGGAAGAGCTTTATTCAGCAATTTGTATCATCTATGGTCAAGAATATTAGATGCTGCTCAAAACAATATTATACAGCTCACTGGCTGTGATATCTTAGGGATTTACTGTTCTAACATTTTATATCTCTTTTTTCTTTATTTAGGCAACACCAAAAACATGTTTCTCAAATATAACTTGGTACATAAGTTACTTTATTTAAAAAAGAAATAATCCTAATAAAGTGGAGGAATCGTAACTTTTAGTTATTTTAATATGTTGAAATGTGCTTCCAGTAAAAATATTTTAATCAATGCATTTATTTAATTATTTATTTATATATTTATTTCTTTATTTGGAGACAGGGCCTCACTCTGTAGCCTAGGCTGGTCCTGAACTCACTATGGAGTCCAGGCTGGCCTTTGACTCACAGCAATCCTCCTGTCTCAGTTTTCTAAGTGCTGGGATTACCAGCATGGGTCACTATGCCTGGTTTATGTGATGTTGGGGAATGGAACTCAGCTACTTAGCGTTTACCTAAGCACTTGCTAGGCAGGCACTTGAACTGCTGAGCCATTTTTCCAGCCCTCAGTAAAAATATTTTAATCTCCTAGTCTTGAGATTATAATATTTGAATACATTGTCCTGTTAAATATAAATTTGATCAGAATTAATTTATAGCTCATTTAAAATCTGAGGTTTGAGGCTGGGGGAAAATAGCTCAGCAGTTAAGTGCTTGCTTACCAAGGAAGCACTATTTCAAGTGCTAAGTACCTGAGTTCAATTTTCCAGCACCATATAAACTGGTTGTGGTGACACATGACTGTAATCCCTGCACTTGGGAGGCTGAGGCAGGAGGATTGCCATGAGTTCAAGACCAGCTTTGGCTACAGAGCAAGACCCTGTAGCAAGAAATAAATAAATAAGTAAATAAATAAATAAATGAATAAATAAATAAATATTAAAAATAAATTCTGGAGTTGAACCAAAAGACTTCAACTCCCCTAATAACATCCAAAATTTTTCCTTAGAACAAGAGCGCTCCAACTTGGTTTAAGTAAAACCACCTGAAGAGCTCAGTAACTATCCAGGTTCTCTCTTCCTGTTATTGACTTAACAAGAGCCCTAGTATTCTGGGCCATGTCAAATACTTCCCCATGACACCATTCAGTCAAATTGACCAGTGAATCAAATCGAGTAAAGTGCATTATATTTCTATTCAATTTTATGTACAATAGAATGCAAAAATTTCTACAAACACCAAATCTATAGATAAAATTAAAGAATTCATGGATTGACATAATTTCTCTGAAACGTACTCTCAATCCAATGAATTGCTGCAATGAAGAGTAATTAAGGATAAGAATTTAAAATAACAACTTTTCAGGTCAATGAAAAGCATAATAAAGATTGAAAATAAAATATCATTTTCCTAATATCAACAGCAATGCCTCATATTTTCATAGTGCTTCATATTTTTCAAAGCACTCTTAGGTATCATTCCATTTGATTCTCACAAGCAAGTAAGCCTGGGAATACAATTTGTGTTGTTCCCTCTACGTCCCATGGGTAAAGGAGAGGAACAGCAGGGATGTACTTCATGTCACCTTTTGGTTTGGGATTGAAGTAATAAACTGCTGCAGGGGATCTCTTGGGACACATATAAGACAATAGAAAGAAACTTTTATTTCTTAGCTGATAGAAAACTTTGAAAGTCAGAAAGAGACACTTAAAACATTATCTTTTTTAGAGAAAGATAATGAAAACAGTGAAATAATCCACCAGTTTATGACAATTACTCATAGAGGTGGAAGTTTATATTTTACCAGAGATTTAAGAAACACAGTAGTTTAATGTATTTTTATAATTATCAGTATATTCCTAAGGAAAATTTAAAGAAATTAAGTATATTCTGAACAAATTATAGAGGTAGGGCTCTAATTATGATTTTTGTGTATCTTCATATTCTGACACTGATTTCTTGCATATGCTTAGACTAAGTTTTAAATTATCACAAAATCTAGTATAAAAATGTTCAAAATTCATATGCAGACAAAACATTTAAATACTATGGATTTCAAACACACAATATACAACTATGTAATATAGCCATTCACTCTTGAAAAAATATGAATTACATGTGCTCATAAGAATTGAAAAACAGAATTATTTTTCAAAAATATGAGTGTCTACTCCGATATATCTAGCAAATAAATTTAAATTATAAAATTAGCAGAAGTTTACTAGATGTCAACTATTTTAAATAACATTGTCACACTTAAATTCTATTTTAAGTAATATTTAATGAAACAAAAATTTTGGTACAAAATTATTACACTGACTTAGAAACAATTGAGCTTTACTAGTGTTACTTCATTATAATGAAATTTATTAAAGTAGCCCCAAAATTCAGTGTCCAAAAGCTACACAATCTGAATCGCCATGAAGCTAGCTGTATTGATTCTTCTTGCAATAAAACCAGATTAAACATTAGGCTTCAGTAAAGACTCTGAAACCATGAGTGCCATGTGATTGTTATAGTTTGGATCTTGAATGCCCCCCCCCCCCCAAAGCCTCATGTATTTGGAACTGTGTCTTCTGCAAAGGTATTGTCTGGCTGAAAGGGGAAGGGGCTTGGGATTTGACCTGGAAAGATGGTGTCTATCTGTGGAGAATAGGGGTGCCCATGCCAGACATTTCAGGTGCGTGTTGTTGCTTGTGTATCAGGAAGTGAAGGAGGGGCATCCACCCCGGGGGTGAGGGGTGGGGGTCCAACAGGCAGCTTGAAATGATTAAAGGAAGGAAAAAGAAGCATTGTCGCAGCTTCTTCCCGAGCAAGCTCTAGCCTTGCTGGTCTTTAGTCACCATTTGGGTATCACACTCAACTTGGTTTCTGTCTGCAATGCGTTTAGAAGCTCTCTCGCCTCTCCCAAATGCTTTAATGATGCAGGGTGCCTATGAATGGACTGTGCGAGACCTTCTGAAACTGTGAGCTAAATAAATCTTTCCTCCTTTTCATTGTGGATGTCAGATACCCTGTCAGAGCAGGGAATAAGTAAATAAGACAGTGATACAGTTAATAATATGGATTTTTTGGAAAATACTGAAAGTGATCACACAGATGCTGTGAACAGATTAAACGTAGCTAGTTTGTGTGAAGTATGGCTTCGTTAATTACATAGTGCTAAGATTCCAATTACTGACTTAAATTAGAAACTATTGGACCTCTGAATTTCTCACCTCAGTTGACTAAGTTCCTTCCAGTAATAAACAAGCCAGAATTGGAATAGTGGATTTGTGAATTGATTTCAATAAGCTTTCTAATATACCCCTGCAGTTAGAGAGAAATGGACAATTTTTTGTAAAAAGAAGATGGTGCTTAGATTTCAGAGCTAAGAGTCAGGATAAACTCACTACCTTCTCCACCCCCCCCACCCCTCAATAGTGACACTATACTGACTTGCAACATGTGCAGTAGATTATTTTCTTTATCTTTTGTCTTCAGATTATGTTACATATTCTGGAAAATTCTAGAAGATCAATAAATGCTAGAAAAAAGAACAGAAATCCAGAAATGAAACCGTAATTGTGGCAGAGGAACTACACACTCAACAATCGGTATGATTTAACTATTGGTAAAAGTGGACTGTGCTTACAGAATCATCTTCTTACTCCACTGAACATAATTTTAAAAAGTATGATCTTTCCCTTAACCCTAACCCAGTTACTGCATGTTAGGGAAAACCAAACAAAAAACAAAAACAAACAAACAAAAAAAAAACCCCTATAAAGTCAATATTAAATTATCTCTGTTTTATGAAGGTTTTCTGAATGTCTGTGCAGCCTACATAATCCCGCTCTTTTCCATACACTCTTAAAATCTTGTAACACCACTCTTAGATAGTATTCACAGGCTAGCTTAAAGAAGTAATGAGCACCAACCACAGTGGTACATGCCTGTAATCATAGTACTCTGGATGGAGGCTGAAGAAGGAGGATTGCTGTGAGTTCAAGACCAACCTGGCCTATACAGTGAGATTAGGACCAGCCTGGACTACAGAGGGAGACCTTGTATCAAAAACAAACAAATGAAAAGAATTAATGAGAATAGTACCTATGAGCTCTTGCCTTGTGTGTACTGACATACTGACAGATACACAGTATTTTGAGCATATAAAATTGTACATACTTATTGTTTTCCATGTGAAGTGTCTATAAACTGATGAATAGATAAAAATGTAATACATAAGAACAACAGACAAAAAATTCATTCATTTGTACCAACACTGACAAAATATCCGATATTCCTTAAGAGCATGTGCTCTATTGATTTCCATACTCTTTGGACATCTACCCTATTATACAGCCTTGCATTGTAGGGTACTCATCTATTTTGAGAGCAACTGAATCTGACCTTTAACTATCTGACTCATACAATATCTGAATTATATTTCAATAGAATGTTAAAAAGGGGGGAAAGATGCCTGCTAAAATATTTGTAAACCATCTTGCAGATTCTGTTGAAGATTTTCTGCTGAGGGAAAACGGAATAGTAGTTTCTCCTAGGTGAGGAAGAGTTGAGAAGAGGAAAACAAATAACTCTTAGGGAGGTGGTATACAGTGGTTTGCATCTGAAATGTCTTCCAAAAGTCTAATGGAGTTGAATACCATAGATTGTCTATGGACCCATGTACTGCTGGGAAACTGGGGTCTAGTCTGGAGAGAAAGATTACAGGCTTGTAAATTGGATTACAGGCATGTAAACTAGATTACAGGAGCATAGTGGGGCCTTACCACACCTTCCATACTTTGATCCCAGGGAAGCTGGTCACTGAGAGGAGACCTGGAAGAATATATAAACTGTTTCCTGGCTTCCTTGGAGGACTAGACTCAACTTGTCCTGACTTTGCTTCCTGTTTGTAACATCGAGGAGCTGCCTCCACCTCTGCCTCTGCCATGTACTTCCACTGTTGCAGATCACCTCTGAATGAATAGTGACCCTCTGAAACTGTGAGCAAAAATAAACATTTCCTCCCCTAAATTTGTGGATATCAGGGAATAAGTTACAGCGACAAAAAAGTAACTAAGACATGGCATAATGTTCAAATATTTGTTTGCAACAACAATTGTGGAATTTGTAACTAAATTAAAAATTTCTAAACTGTACATCTTAACTTGATTGTGTTACACAGATTAAATATCAACTAATTTGAAAATGAAATGCATGTTAGATATGACCATTTTTATAAAAATGAAATATTGTCACAATCCATTTAAAAACCAAAAATCTGCAGCCTAAAAAGATACAAAAATGAATAGATTTATATTGCTTAAAGTATATGTTGGATTTGAGTTTGGGGGTTGATTCAATTGTACTCCTCAACTTTTTTTCAGCAAAAAAATAAACTCGTCTTAGGCTTTTGATCCTCTTGAGAAGAGAAAAAGCAGCAAGGGAAAAACCTACCTCATCTAGAGAGGGAGTCATCCCTTATGCAAAGAAGTCATACAGATGGGTTTAAACTCAAAAAGATGGGAAGAAAATTGACTTCTGGTCTCTAGTAGAAGAAAATTCAAGCTCACAAGCATGATATAAGACAAGAATACTATTAAAGAATTAGAGCAGTGAGACTAACAATCCGGAATCATCTTTCTCTCCTCTAGCCCCATATACAGACACATTTTCTTAAAAAAAAAAAATTCAGAGAAAAATAAATGTCTAGATGATTGAAAAACTGGAACTTTTTGTGGCCTCATATGTCCTTCAGTACTGGTTATAAACACTGCAGCTTACACAGCTGTCAGTGAATATAACTGAAATGACTTTCATTTGCCACACATAACTGCACCTCTGGACTCTTCATTTACTTACCAGAAAAATATCTTGTCCCTGTTTTGACAGGCTATCAAATTGGCTCTTCTCCTCTGTGTTTGTTTTTCTTTTACTAATTAACAAAATGTGCCTCTCTTATGATTGCTTGGAAGATTTTATATTACAAAATATTTAGCAGAGAGTGAGTCTGGTGTCCAGCATTACAAAATAAAAAAAAAAAGCATGCTTTAAAATTATGCTTTTAAAATCAATTGAAATTTAATCCTTTGTAAATACTAATTCAATACATAGTAGATAATTAATATATATGTGTATTGTCTTGCAAAATTTTAAGAAAATTACAATCTTAGATAATAATTTCAATAATTTTTATCTAAAATTTAAATAAACTGCTTAAATAGTGCATGTGTGTAAAATTTCTTTAGATACTATCTCAGTTTATATTTAGCGATCTGGAATATGGGTGTTTGTTACAGCTCCCTGTATAAAGGGATTTTTATTGCCTACTCGATACGCCGATGGGCTGTGTTTTTCAAACTTTCCTACTATTCGTGTTTTTATTAATAAATAAGACCCCATTATATTATAAGCTCAAAAAGGAAAATTACAATTTTGCCTTCTAGCCAGAGTCACCATCACAGAAATGGGTACTGTTATGCCATTTCTCTCAATCATCAAAAGGGGTTTAATCAATCTCAGTAACATATTTCAAATAACATCTCTGAAGGAAAATCGTACTCACACAATCTGACCTCTTAGGTGTTCTGTTCTCTAATCCTCTCATTATTTTCAATGTTTCTTGGTTTGCAAAGACTTCTGCTTATTAGAAAATGTTTAAAGCAATCTCTAAAACAGAGTGACATTGTACTTGATATGAATTAGATAAAAATGCCAATGTGATTTTTCTAGATGGTTTACATAGTCCCTACGACTGGTACATAATATGGAAACCTATACAATATTTACATGAACTACATAAATCTCTCTGTTACTTTAGGTCTACATCATGAATGACATGAGATAGGATGGTACGACCTCGATAAAGTCACTATACAACATGGACAGACAACAAATGCTTTTAAGATTTCATAAATTTGTGTATCACATAAATCATGCATAATGTATACAATTTATAAGTAGTAAAAAATTTTATTTCTGAATTCATTAGTGACAACTGTCTTGAATACATCTGAAATTCATTTTTTGTCCCAGCCATATGAGAAAGTCTACTCACAGCTGTTCCAAACGCAATACAGTTTTACTCATCTTCACAACTCTGGAAAAAACTCTCATCTTCTGAGTCCATGTTCCTTTAATGAGGATGAATATCTTTCTCATGTACTTCTATCGATGTTCTTGCTTTGGTATTAAAATTATAATGCTCTATCTTAGAGGACATGAAAGTCAGTATCTATCTATCTATCTATCTATCTATCTATCTATCTATCTATCTATTTATCTATATTTACATTCTCCCAATGTCTAGTTCAGTTCCTTGTAAAAACCACAGCAGAAGATTAATAATTAGGTCAGTTAAGGTTATTCACAGCCTTCTAAATCTGGAAAGACGATTTAGAATATCATAATAAAGAAAATGTTTGCAAATGAGTGAAAATGAACAGAAACATGTCTTTTAATGCCAACAGCTAAATTTTCTTCAAATAGCATCTACTGTCTTTCTCATGGCACTGGTTAATTGCTTTCACCAAATGAAAATTTAGAGTGTTTCATCAGTATCAATAGTTGCATTTTACAAATTATGCAGAATGGTCTTAAAAGTGCACAGCTACAACAAAATGGTCAAGTGCCAAAGCCCAGGTTTGCTAGTCAAACGTCCAGCATGTGAGGCAGTGTACGTTCATGACTAAAAGAGTGTGGATTTTAGAATGACTGACTCAGAAAAACACCAACTCTTCACTTAAACACATAACACACATTTTAATAGAGCAGTAGGAACTTCATTGCAACACAGATAATCTATTTCTTAATTTGCATAAGCAAATATTCTGCCATACTCCTGATCTCCACTGCTTATACTATGCAAAAGAAGAGATTTTTAAGATACTTATAGGTAAATTCTAGTGCTCCCAAAATGTGTAAACATTTAGAGGCTAAACAAAAGAATTCTTCATGATGCAAGATGAAAGAAAACATTTTTTCTAATTTACTTTTTATCACTAATCCTTGACAATTTTTAGAACTTTAAAAAACATTGCTTATATGTTAATGTTTATGAATTAGTGGTCAAATATATTTGAGGTCTATACTGTCTGTCTAAATGAACTTCTGTGTGATTCTTAAACTCCATCAGGTTAAGTACTTTACTTCTTTGTTATAGCTAAGGTGGAAACTCCAGACAGACACAGATTAGAACTGGCATATTTTGAAATGTATGGTCATGAGAATGTAGAAGACATTGAAGTTGCATTTCACACTAATTAAATAAAAGTTACTTTTGTCCTTCTAATATTTGTTGATTTTTCACTGAAGCTTGTTTTTTGAAAGAAATTTTTGGCAGACATATGTCTTTGTTTATATTTTCCTACTTCTGGTTTATCAATTAGAGCTACCACTCATTTTCATCTCAATCTCAGCTGCCAGATAATATCATGCATTAACAAATATTAATATGCCAATTAACAAAAAAAATGAACTCACATATACAAAAATTTTAAAAAATAAAACTTCATTGTGGGAACATATTTAGGAGAACATTGGAAGTTCTAACCCACTAATGTTTCCAGCAATCTGCTTAATCACAAACTCAATCAAGTAATAAAACTTCTTATGTGGTTTAGTAGTAATAATGTCGTTATTAGTTAGATTTTTCTTTATACAAACTACTGGAGAGAAGCCAAAGGCTGTTTCAGATGAGTGCTAAGAAAAATTTGATACATGAATACATAATAAAGTAGATGAAAAATGAGCTCATAAATAACAGATAAATAACAGATCTCTGTTTAAAACTTGCCTTAGTAAAAATGCTGAGTAGTCAAAAAATTGGAGCCTTCACAATGTAAGTCACACACGTTGTGTTATTAGTACAATGTAAGCACTGACAAAGTTGTAATATAATTTTGATCTACGTGTTAATTCCTTTGAGAGTGACATTTAATCAATATATTTAGTAACTTACATGATCATTGACTCAAACGTTCAGTTATCAACACAGATTCTATTGAATGCTTTTATGCTCATGATATATATGTATATATATATATATATATACATACATACACACACACACACACACACACACACACACATATATATATATATATATATATATAATATTTTTAGAAAACTAAATTATTGATCTAAAATTCATAAGGCAATATGAAATTTGGAGTTGTTGATGTGTAATTTTCTAGCAAAAAGCAATTTTTTCAGTTGGGTAATTAGCACATTTAAAAATAACTTTCTGAGGAAGTTAATGAATATATTGAACCTTAAAATGAATCTAGGTAGGAAAATGAAATCAAGAAGAATTATCAAAAAAAATAATGGGCAAATACAAAATAGCACTGATAAAGAGAACAAGCTACTAAGATTACACAAAGTTGTAGGAACATCAATCAAGCCAGTGAGTCCATTTTTGAATGATTATATCATTACAGGCTAGTGATGGGGTTGAAGCAATTCAGAGTTGAAGATGAAATTCTATTTCTTAGCTGAAAAACTAATTTATCACTATAAAAGAGTGTTATGTAGTTGAAATAGCAATTATAGGGAAAACAATCACTAGACTTCCACCTCATTTAAAGTATTCAAAAGGTTAAAAAATATAGCCAATATGACAAAGAAAACTGAAAGATGTGGACATGTGGACAACTTTATTACTTAGCCAAGCCCCAAATCCAAAAGTTCTGCTTATGATTAGACATGGTAGAAAAAGATTATAACTATGATTTATGAAAAAATTCTAAATATTGAAATGCATCCTGGATAAAAATTGTCCTTCACCCTTAAGAAAAAGTTCTCTGGAAGAGAATTTGTACCTTTTAAATATCAAAGGCTGACTTCTGGTCAAGATGGCAGCCAAGTAACAAAGCTACACAATGTTTCCTCAGGGACCCACTTTAAAAATTGAGAATATAGTCAAAAACTACCTGTTCAATGTAGCCAGAATAGGGAGAAGTGCCCCAACAATCTAAAGGAGTCTGGAAAAAAATATCATAAATTTGGAAGAAATATCAGAAGCAGAGATAAGCAGCATCACAGGAAGTGACCTCAGGCTGACTGCAGAAGCCTGGGAGCCACAGGTAACTGCAGATAGAGGAAAGCCCCGCCATCCCCTGGAACCCCAGAGTGAGCTAGGAGAGCAAACGGTACCCAAACAACTAAGAGGAAGCCACAGAATGTCAGAAATACCAAAGACATAATGAAAAGTGCAGGGCAATAGCAACCAAGGAAGCAGCCCCAGGATGACTGAGTGCAGCCCTGAGCTGCTAGCATCTGCAGAGGAAGATAAGGCCAGAGCACAGAACTCCTTACCTAGATAAGCAAGGACCTGGGAGAACTGGGAAATGACAGCAGCTGGTAGCCTAACTTCAAAAAAAGAAAAAAAAAAAGAAAAAAAAAAAAAAAGAAAAAAGAGCCTGCTGGTAGTGAATACTAAAAGCGCAATGTGAGCTCCCCCTAGGAAAGGCCTCCGGGAGCCTAGATCAGAAGCAGTGCTCCACAGCCATAACAAGCAATGACATAAGCAAGAGCTGTTTGTTAAAAAAAGAGCCCAAGACTAAACTATTTAGAGTAAAGTAAAGCTCAGATTTGGGAGTTACTCTTAAATGGGGCATAGGAAGAGACTGGCACAGGGTCAGTTGTGAGAAGGAGAGAAAGGCCACAAACCTCCTGAATGGTTTGGGTGCAGTGGGAGCCCCACCGCCAGGGCAGGGAGCCAGAAGAGGAAGAGCTTTGCTGAGGAGGGTCAGAGTAAGCAAGATTCCTCAGAGGCCATCAGGTTATTTGATCCTCCCTCACTGCCCATACCCAGCACAGAACTCAGAGGAATTAGAGCTCCCCACAAATACCCTCATACGAACTCAAAGAAACCTCTCAGGTAGGCCCTTAAAGTGAAGACCCTCACCAACAGAAACATGGGAAGACAAAGTAACAGGACACACACATAAAGGCCTGAGACCCCAGAAACTAATGTCACGGGCCCTGAAATAGTGCAACGGATAGGGAAGGAGTTCAAAAAGCAAACACATGAGTCTAACAAACAGTTCAAATAAGATATTCTCAAAGAAAGGAACTTACTAATCAAATAATGGTCCCAATGTATACAAAGCTTACAGAACATATAGAAGCCACAAATAAAAAAAAATGGCTGAGATAAATAAGGAAATGTAAGATATGAGGGGACATTTTGACAGAGAAATGGAAATTCTGAAAAGAAATCTAACAGAAATTCAGGATCTGAAACATACATTTAAAAGCACAAGTTGACTCAACATTGTGAGGATAGAAGTTCAGACTTTGAAGACAAGGCTGAGGAAACAAATGCTATAGGCAGGCACAACACCAAAATTAGAAATGAGCAAAGTAGTTGAATACAACAGCTGATGGGTGATTCAAGGAGAACCAATCTCAGAAATATAAGTGTGGGAGAAAGAACAGAAGACAGAACTAAAGATATAGACTTTATTCCTGAAATAATTCAAGAAAATTTCCCATATCTAAGGAGAGAAATTAATATCCAGGTACAAGAAGCTTATAGAACACTAAATATCCTCAATCAGCAACAAGACTTGCCATGACATATCATAATTAAATCCTCTGAAATACAGCACAAGGATAGAATATTCAAAGTAACAATAGGAAAACTGGCATTATTTTACCAAGGCAAACCCATTCAAATTACCAGAGATTTCTTATGCAAACTTTAAAGAACAGGAGAGACTGGAGCAAGATCTTTCAAGCTTTAAAAGACAGTAAGTGTCAACTCAAGTTGTTGTATCCAGCAAAATTATCCCTGAAAATTGAAAGAGAAGTAAAAATATGCCAGGATCAAGATTCCCTAAGGAAATCTGCAACCAATATCCCAGCATTCCAGAAAATACTTGAATCTTCGAGAAAGACAGAGAGACAAGCAGCACCAAAGAACACGGCGGAAAGAAAATATGTAAAGAGAAAGTGTAACAAAAAATAGACTGATATTTGAGTCGTTTGATTGGTATACTTCTAAAACAATACCAGACAACTCATAAAATTGTGAAACTTCACCCATATCTATTATTTTTCATAATATATTAGTTTCCAAAACATTATAATTATATTCAACATAGGGAATGTATATAAAAATTAAAAAAATATGTATGTATAAATTTGTGGATGGATAGGTAGATAAAATGATAAAACAAATCTGTCAAAATATTATTAGTTAATGAAATAGAATTAAGTTTGCTGAATGCTGCAATTCACTTAGGCAGTCTTTGATGTACTTTTATTCTAAGTAAACCGATTTATATAATGATAACCTGAATGTCTTTTGATTGCAAACATTTATCTTTCAGTACTCAGCGAAGGAATTTGAAATTTAAATTATCTCTTGTTTTCTCACATATTTTAGCTTTATGAATTCCATTTTATATTTCTTTTCTTATGTGGACTAGTGGGTGAGGCAATGTTAAAGAATTTCAACAAAGATATAGTAAGGTACAAAAAGAAGAAGGAGGAGGAGGAGGAGGAGGAGGAGGAGGAGAAGAAGAAGAAGAAGAAGAAGAAGAAGAAGAAGAAGAAGAAAAAGAACTAGTAGTAGTAGTAGTAGTAGTAGTAGTAGTAGTAGTAGTAGTTTTGGCAAATCAACACAACAAAAGGCTCTACTAGAATCAGAGATGAGACATCAAGGTATGGCCACTGCAGCCCATTCTAGGGGTAGGAAGTTGAGCTAAAGAGTGGTGATGTGAGTGATGAACTGAGCCAGATGCAGATTAAGTAAGCATTCAATAGAATAAAATGGGTGTGAAGTAGGAGTTAAGGGGGATCAGGACAGGGAAGGAGGGCCAAAAATGGACAGGGGAAGAGACTGAAATATCGATGTGATATATATGTACACAAAAGACTCAAGTTCATTCATTGTAAGCATCACGTATTGCCTATATACATATATAGGAAGAGGAAAATAAATAGCAAATGCTTTTAATTTAAATATATGAAAATAAAAACAATATTTATCTGATCATGGACCATATTTAACACATTTTGAAAGCATAATTATAACTAAAATATATGGAAATATTGCAAGACTCGCCTTCTAAATACAGTTGAAGATATTTTGAAATAAAATTTATATCTGAAACTAAAATTAATTTTAAATCAAACTATTTTAAGATCTATTTGCCCATTTCAATAATGAATATTATGGATATTTTCAAATTTTCCTAGTGATTTAACTTCCAGAAATGATTATTGCCATAAAAAGATTGATGAATTAGTCTTATTGTGATTTTTAATAGTAAATACATTAAAATTCCCCAATAATCTAAAAATATAAAATTTAGTAAATAAATGATGTCAGACTGCAATTCAAGTAATAAAATTTACAATCTTGAAGACTTAAGAAAGAAAAATGGAAAACCAATTTTGCAGAGACAAAATGCTATTTATATATTTATAAAGCTGAAAATACTGATATGGCAGTTTTGATGATGTCTGTACACTATCCTATTTAAAATAATTCAGGAGGCTGAGGCAGGAGGATTGCTTTTAGTTTGAGGTCTGCCTGGGTTCAGGATCACGCTCGACTACAGAACAAGACTCTGTTCTAAAAGACAAATTAAAAATACAAAATGAAAACTACCTATGTATTAATCTCTCTCTCTCTCTCTCTCTCTCTCTCTCTCTCTCTCTCTCTCTCTATATATATATATATATATATATATATATATATATATATATTCCTCTACCTCTTCCTCTCCCCCCCCCCCACATTTTTCTTCTTAGCATAGTTGGCTCACATTCGCAACTCAAACTTTATGGCTGAGTTTTACTTGAAAGCATAAATACAGTGAAGACCCATACAAGAAGCTCCTCAAAGGATAAAGAAGTCAACCTACATCAATAAATATGAATCTGAGCTACTTTTTAAACAGAAGTCATGAAATATAATACATGTATATGATCACAATTCACAAATACTTATAGTTCCGATTGTTAATGTGAATTTATCTAGAGGCATCCAAAATAATTTAAAAGGTGATTATAAAATTACTTATTTTATTTTACTAGAATTTGATTTGATCTGGCTCATTAATTCACGATCTAGAATGGTACATATACATTCTCAAGATCTTTCTGCCTAATCTGATCATAGAAATTAGATAAAATGAATATTATAAAGTAATCAATTCATATGTATGTATAAAAGCAACAGAATCACGACTGCCATGGTAAAATAACCTGTAGAAATAGTATATTTTATTTTCTTTTGCTCTTCATGGTTCAATTGTTTTGAAACAAGTGGTATCATTCTGCTGCTTTGCAGATATAATACTGACAGTGATATTATAAAATGTTTGTTATATAGTTGCACTTTAAGGTCTAATTTGACTTTGTATGTTTACTAAATTTATTAAGGCCAAAAGGACAAAGAGTATTTACTTCAGAACTCTGAGAATACAGCAAGCTTTCAAAAAATATTGGATATTTTTACTACTATAAAAAGTATTGATTGTGTGTATGTGGGTGGGGATTTAAGTGTTTAATGTGCATGAGTTATATGGGGAGTTGGGAATACACTGAGGAATACACACACACACACACACACAGACACACACACACACACACACACACACACACACACACACACACATCCAGCGATGTGTGTTGGGCAATTAAGTTATGGGCATTCAGTGAATAATGCACGACGCATGTTTCCCTTTTACCCGTGGCTGTAATTGCTGTCCACTCATTAAATAGTTACTCAACCATTTAGCAATACTCCTTTTAGATTTCTTAATTGAGCTCAAAATCTCACTATTTCATTTAAGAAATGTTAAGAATTCTTACATTTATGCAAAGAAAATTGTTTACTCTTTCATATTCTTAATATTTATTCAAGATTTTGTGTGAAAAGAGTGCTCAATGTAAAAATTAACTACTGAATAATATATATATCTATAGATATATAGATATATCTATAGATATATATATATATAACTTGTTTACTAATATGCAGGTAAGTTCTGTTCAGTATGTTATAAAGAAGAACATTTTTCTAGTAACATTGAATATTTCAACCCTAGGAAACCCATATTTCTACAAATAAATTCTAACCAAAGGTAGAATTAAAATATAACATAAACCAATTATTATTATCTTTTAATTATTGATTTGGAGCACGAGTCTCACATGGACATGAAATGCTAATTTTACTTTGATTTCCAACCCTTAAAGTGCAAAATGTTTGAGATTATGCTGTATGTCTGTAAAATATATGTGTTTTCTCTCTGCCTATTCTGATTTTTGAAACACCCAGTGGGCATCTGTTCTTTATCCTTGGTATTTAAAAATAGTTTCCAGTAATTCTAATAAGCTTATGATTTATCTTGATTACTATTTCTTAAAGAAATTGTACATACTGAACTGACAAAGCTACAAAGAAATGCTTTTTTTTTCTGTTTTGGTTCTGGGGATTGAATCCAGGGCCTTGAGCTTGCCAGGCAAGAGCTGTGCCACTGAGCTACATCCTCAGCCCCAAAGAAATGCTTTGAAAATTTTTAATTTATTTATTTTAAAATTTTACTCATCTTATTTATTAATATATAAATTTGCACAATGTACTATATCATTTTTATGAACAAAGTCTTAAGAGAGTAAAATTGCCAGTTAGTTTATTCATCAGATTTGTATTCTATATTTCCACTCACTAAAACATCATGAAAAAAATCTATTTTTTATTTAGTTACCATATCTCCTCTGGGTTTAACAAGAAATGTATTCACAGTCCTAAGCTTGCCCAATTTCCCAGAGTAAGTCTAGAGATAATTCAAATGATTGAGACACATTATTTAGAGAAAATATGAAACTTGCAGGTGTGCTTGTATCAGAAATAGTTACTAGAAAGATTTTACATAGAAACCTCAACACATTTCTTAGAGAATCTGCTAGCCTTTAAAAGAATATTATAAAAATTAAAAACAATCAAAAAGGACAAAAAAGCCCTTAAATGTCATCTCCTGAAGATTATTCATCTTTAGAAATGTATCACAATAATAATAAATAAAATCAGCAATGAGAGCTTTTGTGTCAATAGGATCTGTTGGACGTGAGCACTGGTATAAGTTTATTTTCATTATATCTTCATGAAGACAAAACTCTCAGCTTAGGCACAAGTTTAAAATTGTTATATATTATTTTAAACATGTCATATATCATTGTACAATTATGTTATTTTCCTTAAGAGTGATGAGGACATCATTCAATATATTAATAAACATTTTAGGATGTGTATTTCCATGGAGTTTTCCAAGAGATATTAAATGAACAAAGAGAAAATAGAAATAAAGTTCCAATTATTTAGATACAATAAATAGGTAAATAGGTAAAGAGTATATAATTTTAGCAATTCTTTTCTGTTCACCTAGGTTTATTGGAGTAAATCTACTTTATATCTTTCATTTACTTTTTTCTAATATTGTAATATTAATATTAGAGTCACCTTATGAACAATTAGCTTGAGTTTCAGAAAACCTATATGAAAAGCAGGTTTGGTATTGTTTATGATCACACTGCAAATGATAATATTGCTAAGTTTCCTAAAGTTTAAAACATTCATTAGAATTTAAGAAAGAAAAATAAACCCATGGAAATAAATCATGAAATTTAAATTTAATGTGTTTTAACCTTTTCCTTTTTTCATTATATCCTTCTTATTTATTTCTCCTGCTTCACCCACTCACAGACTCATCAACAAATGTTCTGATTAACACCATGTTGAGTAGGAGCGATTTATTGAAAGCTACAATACACCGTGTACCACCTCAAGCTTATGTAAGACAGAAATTATTAATCACATTAAAAGCTGACCTTTAAAATGTGGTTGTTTTCCAAAGCAGCCCTAATTTGTGGCTGTTTCCTCCATTTTTTAAATTATTCTTTATGCCTGCTAATCAGTTTGGAGCAGACCTATATTTTGATAATACAATCAAGCAAAAAGCAAATAAGAGGAACAAAACTAGAAAACATTAGAAATATGAAGTTACCCTACCATATAATATCAAACACTTCGCTATTTTTTTTTCCCTAGGTAAGTAATGTTAGAATATACCAGATGTATAGATGGAACTGAACTCACCATGGAGCTCAGAATGCCCTTGGACTCAAGGTGGTCCTCCTGTTTCAGCCTCCAGGGCACTGGATTACAGGCATGTGCCACCATGCCCAGTATATGTGGTGCTGGGGAATTGAAGTCGGGTACTTAGCACTTCACTTAAAGGTTGCTAGACAAGCTCCTTAACAACTGAGTCATTCCTCCAGCTCCCATAAGAAAGGCTTTTTGGGAAAGTGCCAGTTGGATAACGTAATTAAATTGTTAATAATGACCACAAATGTTTATGTTGTAAAAATTTTATGGTATATACTCTGAATGAATAGTATTCTTTTGTCTAAAATTTTAGTTTGGTGGAATTTTGATTGAACTGTGTTCAGGACCAGTATGTACTATGTTGGTCTTTCAACTTAGGCTATGAAAAAATCAGCCGATTTCACATCAGTTGGAGGTTATGTGGTGAGTATTTCTGTAGGACTCTTAAGAACAAAAAATCATCTGAGGAACACTGAGACAGAGATATTAGAACACAAATCTACATAAGAAAGCCGAAACCTGACTGCGAGTGAGAAAGCAGCGTCCACTCCCACAATAACGTTTTCTGTATGCTTGCACATGGCAGATCATTCACTAGGACTCAGAGAAGCTATGTACTTGACATTGGCTTTGGAGACTATCCACATTGGGGGATGTCAGCCAGGTTCCTGCACCAGATCTCTCCTGAGCTACTGTATCATAAGCCACTTTGTTCACATACAATTCAGGAATTTGACATATTTTAGTACTTCAATTACACTGACAATGGAAAAGGGCTGTTGAGGTTTGGATATGGAATGTCCTTCAAAAACCTGTGCTTGGAGAGAGATTAGGTTGTGGGTGCTCATTAGATCAAGTGGATTTAATCTATTGATTTCATGTTCTATAAAGTGGTAGGGCAGGGTCAGGAAGTGTGGACCACTGAGGGTGTGGCCCTAAAGAATATATTTATGCGCTGGCATTTCCCCAAATGCTCCGCTTCCTGTAGCAATGCTATGACCCCCTGTCCTACACCAAGTCTTATTGCTAGCCAAAAATGCATGGTCTGGAACTTTCTGAAATGTGAGCTGAAATGAACCTTTCCTTCTTGGTTGTGGTAGTCGGATATTATGTCCTAAAAATATGAAAATGACAAGACAGATTCATTTCTGACCAACTTTTCATCCTCAAATTTATTCTGCAACCACTTGGGAAGTTGCTCTCCTGGGGATCACAATATATGGAACACATTTATTTTCTGCCATATGTTTCTCTTAACATTTCCCTCTTTTCTTCTGATATTGACATTGTGCATAGGACGGGCTGCTCAGTGATGTTCCACAGATTAGTGAGGACCTATTCAGACCTTTTTCTCTTTCCTTGTTTTTGATTAAGTAATAATCACATGTCCTCATGATTGGGGATTCTTTTTACAGATAAAAGAGGCTGTTGTTCCGTTCTGTTAATTTTTTTTAGTTCAGTTATGCATTTTTTCATTCCAGAATTTTATGTTGTTTGAACATCAAGCATCAATATCTTGTTTATTCATATGCATATTTGAGTCTGCAGTTTGAAAGAGAGGGTAGAGGGCTGGAGGAATGGCTCAGCAGTTAAAGCGCTTGCTTAGCTAAGTGTTAAGTCAAGTACTAAGTATCTGAGTTCGATTCCCCAGCACCACATAAGCTGGGCATGGTGGCGCATGCCTGTAATCCCAGCACTCAGGAGGCTGAGGCAGGAGGATTGCCCTGAGTTCAAGGCCAGCCTTGGCTCCAAAGTGAGTTCAGGACCAGCCTGGACTACAGAGTGAGACCCTGTCTCAAAAAAGAGAGGGCAAAGTCATTTACATTCTGAATTTGATTACAGGCAGTGATTTTATTTTTATTCATTTTAAATATTGAGAAGGAAGAGATCACCAAAAAATACAATACAAAAAAGAGAGAAAGAATAAGCGGTGGGCTCTGGAGCACTTCGATATGAACATCGATCTTGTAAAATAGGAGGAAGTAGTGAAGAAACTACCAAATAAAGGAAGGACTTAGAGATCTAGAAAGCCCAGTCATTTCAGAAAATACAAGAGCATTTGTAACTCCTTATTTCAAGTGCTAAAAACAATTGGGATTAGTCAGGATCATGGTGTTTTTTCCTGGTATTTGGTAGCCCACCACATGATATCCTCATGTGTCATTTAAAGCATTTTACTAAGAAGATGCAGCTAATGAGTCTAATTTTTAGTAAAATCTCTTGGGTAAAGTTGATCTTTAGAACTTATAGTTTTGTTCTTAATTCACTCAAAATGAGACTTTTTGTTAACATTTGTTTTGGAGCAGTTACAATAGTTTGAAAGCACACAGCAGAAGGGGAAATTCTGCACTGGGGATATTACCTAAAATTCTCCACCATAGATAAATTATTAATTTGAAACTGACTGGATAATTCAACAACCGCTGTCTGCAGTACTAGATGTCCTAGACATTAAAGGGTAAGTTCAAAAGCAAAAGTCACTATCCTCCATTCATTTCAATGAGCAAAGTAGTGGAAGAGATATACAAACAAATGTCAACACAAAGTCTGAAATATATAATGGTCTAGAGAGACTTGCAAAGATTGCGATGTAAGACCACACAGAAATGAAACTTTGACATTTTAAAATAATAAATATTAAGCAGCAAACTTCAGGATCAGAGATAATAAGCCTTAAGATTACATACAAGACTCAAATTATCAGATTTTGAAATCTCATGTAATATCTTGTGAGTATGTAAATAAGAAATTTTCCCTTAGTGAATAGGCTGTTAGCTCTCATATGTTGCCATACAATCCATAACCCAAAAGTTTATTGAAAATACTGTAGATAAATGATACAATACTATTGGAAACATCCTGCATTTTCTAAGTAAACAGATGTTGTAAAGCCTGTGAACACATATATGGATGATTGACTAAATTTTGGTGTCACATGGATGTTTTGACAGCTATTACTTTGTGTAAAAATGCAAATTAGCTCATTAGTTTGAAGATAAAGTAATTAATGTTGGAATATAATATAACCAGACATAAAAATTAAGAGTGGGAAGAGAATTCATTTTTTTTTCTTAAATGAGGGTAAGTAGATTTTGCTTAAGATTTGTCAAAGAAGTCAAGAGATTAACATTTGTAGAGAAATTTATTTAATACTGACTTTTACAAACTTTTTTGTAACTTAAAAAAAGGACTAAAATAGACATTAGTACATGGACTGGTGTGCTATATTTTTAGTTGTAGAAAACATTATGCTGTTTATAACTCATACTTATGAAATTTTAAGAGTGGTCGAGAAGAAAAATACATGAAAAATAATTGAGACTCTATGCTATTCTGCATCCTTCAATTACTCTTGGCTATTTTTATACCAACAGAAACAAAAATATAAAACATCAAAAGAAATTATGAGGAATAGTCATACACCAGTTGGAAAACTTAGAGGAAATGAATAAATTCGTTAACACATATGGGCTACATATATTGGATCAGAAGGAATTATAAAAGATGAATAAAGTAATAATGAATAGTAAGATTTTATCTGTAATAAAAAGAAAAATCCCAAGAATTGGTGACATCTCTGTGGAATTTTAACAAACATTTATAAAAGAAGTAGTACTAGTGTTATACAACAAAAAATGAAGAAAGGAATTTTCCTGGCTCATTATTTGAAGCTAAAATTACCCTAAAACTAAAACCAGTTAAAAATACAACAAAACCACCAATTCAGTATTGCTAGTGATGTTGTTCCTAGCAAATATCTTCAAAAACTGTTAGCAAACTAAAACAACACATTAAGATTATCAACCAAGATCAAGTAATACATGTCCTACTGATGCAAGCTAGCACCGACATATGCAAATTAATAAAAGGACACATCATATTAACAATATCTTAGACAAAAGTCATATACTCATTCCACTGGATGCAACAAAACTATTTGAAAAATTTTAATACATTTTCATAACAGAATCTTTAAATAAATTAGGAATAGCAGAAATATATAGCTACAAAAAAGACAATGAATGATATAACTATAGTTTATATACTAAACGGAAATAAATAATAATATTTGGAACATGACAAGGAATCTTACCTTCACCACTTCTTCTCTGCAGTGTTCTATTAGAAGTCTTAGCCAGAGAAACTAGAAAAGAGAAAGAATGAAGAACAGATTAAAGAGGAAGAAGTCAAAATGTCACTGTGAATTTCCCCTAAACATCCCAACATGATTAAAAAATAGAAATTATTTAAAAAGCAGAAAAGTTGCAGAATACAAAATAAACATAAACAAATTGAGAATTTCTATATACTAACAATAATCTGAAATAGAATGGCTTATGCGATCTCAGAAATACAACATAAACCAAAACAAGCCATTGAAAAATATTTGGTAATAGACTTACACCAAGGGATTTAGATCTCTAGATTTTTAAAAACAAAAACTTAATGAAAAAAAATGAAGAAAGTTTGACAAAAATTCAAGGCTATCTCATGTTCATGGACTGGAAGAATCTATATTGTTAAAATGTTCTTCTAATCAAGATGATCTACAAATTCAACATAATCCTTTTCAAATAACAGTGACTTTTCTCCTCACAAATAGAAAGTCACTAAAATTTCTGAGGTATCACAAATGACACTGACTAGCCAAAATTAATTTAAGCCACAAGGTTTACGCTGGTATATCAAACTACCTGAGTATAAACCTAGTACAACTATATAATAACCCCAGAACAGCATATCACTGGCATAAAATTAGAGACATAAACCAATAAAAATAGGTTAAAATTGTATATTTACAGATTACTGCTTTCAACAAAGATTTCAAGAACAACCATAGAATAAAAGACAGTCCATACAATAAATGTTCCTTTTAAAAAAATAATGGATATATACGTGCAGAAATTGTGAAATGACTTATCACTCAATAGGTACAAAACTCAACTCAAAATGTATCAAAGTTTCAAATGTAATATCTGATAGGATAAAAGACTACTAAAAGAAAATATAAATTAAACACAAGCCAAATGATATAAATTTTTCTGAGTAAATTTTTTTTCATAAAAACTCAAAGGCATAACTAAATACATGTAGAGAATAGGATTCTCTTGGATGACTGAAAAACACAGTGACTGCTAAAATTTAGAAGTATATCACAGTGAAGCCTTAAGAGCATAGTCCTGTATTTCCTGCACTCTGGGAAGTTAAGTGGGGGGTGTTGCAAGTTCTAGCCTAAACTAGGCAAATTTAGTGACCTCCTGGGATGCTGCCTTTAAATCAAAAATCAAATCGGGCTGGAAATTCATCATAAGTTAAGTCTCTGGTCTTCACCTATCAATATACTATTCCCACCTTCAACCCTCAAATAGCTTATTACAGTAGAAGACACTGTGTCACACAAAGTGTTTCGTGACCCAAATGTTAGTCAGAGTCCGACAGATTTGTAGCAATGAGGCACAGAGGGCTGGCACAGAGAAAATTCCCTAAAAAAGGAAAAAAAATCAATGTGCAACCCCAAGTTGAAATTCCTTTCAAGTTCATATAAGGCAGAAAAGCATTACAGAAAGGCGAAAAATATCTCAGGTGATAAATCATGTGAGAGGTTAACGAAACTGGCTGCATTGCGATCTCATGGTGATTCATAAACTGTACATGTCGTCAGGGCAACCACTCAGGGTCAAATGGGTCACTTCGAATATGCTTATATTCTATGAGTAGATCTAGAAACAAGCAGGAGCTCGAGGAGGAGTGTGGGATGGTCTGTCTTCTATTATCTTGTGGACAAACAGTACTACTGTTTTCAGTATATACCATTCCTGCTCCCCTGTGCTGAAGGCCTTTGCCCTAAGGATTTTCCTGGGTTCACACTCCAGGTGACTTTCTCTTAAACTTTACCTCATGTCGCTCCCAGAATGATCATTAAGTCCTGTCAAAACATACTTTCTTGATTGTAATATATTTATTCTATATTCTTGATACTTTGTCAAGCAGATCTGGAAGTCCTTTCTGAGTGTATTTAGTTGTGCTATTGGTGCAGCCTCAATGTCATCAATCAATATAAAACATTTACCTTCAGTTCATGTTGACTCCATGTGAGAGCCAGGATTTGCTCTCTGACGGAGCCCTTGAATAGGGTGGATGAGAACACACCATAACCTTGCTTTGAGCCTGTCTTTCCGTGAGACAACAAATCATCACCATATGATTATGAATGTGATTATATTTTTCCTATATCGTTTTAACATTGAAACCACTTGAATCTTCTGTACTAACATGTAGCTTAAAACACATTGTACAACTGTATAAAATAATTTCTTCTGTATTTTTAATCGAGCATCTTTTTGACATTTAGGGTTTCTTTTTTAATTGATTTTACTTCTGAAAACTAACAATCTGAGCTCAGTGGTGTATACTGGCCTTTCCAGCACTTTGGGTGGCTGAGGCAGGATGATCATAAATTCAAGCCCAATCTGGGTGACTCAGTGACTTAGTAAAACCCTGTACCACAATATAAAATAAAATTTTATAAAAGGCTGGGATGTAGCTGATTGTGGATGCCCTGAGATAAATTCTCAATACTAAATAAATACATACGTGACTAAAACAGACATGTGGCTACATCTGACCAATATTTTCAATGTTGTTTTACTGTCCTCCACCATATGCCTTGGTCTGTCTTCAGTGACAACACCACACGTAAAAAGGTCATCTTCAGTGATAGCAATGCCACCTTTCATACGCCTCCTGAAGTATGTGTCTGAGGTTGTTTTATTGGTTTACTTTATAAAATAAAGTAAGAGGAATCTACTGGCACTATAAAGTGTTACGTATTTTACATTTTGTATGTGTTGTACGTTTGCACAACCAGCAGCACAGGTTTGGTTATATCTCAATCATCAGAGGTACAACGACACCTCGTGCTATGACAGGAGGACAACTAAAATGACACTAGATTATCTAATTTTTTTAAGATTCATCACAATCTTATGAAGTCATAGTTACTTATTTGGTCTATGGGTGGCTGAAATACCACTGTGTCGTGTGTCACTGAGTAGAAGACATTTTCTTTATCCATTCCTATGTTCACAGGCCCTTCATTTGATGTCTTTCTTATCGTGGGTTTTTTGGAATTTTGTATTTAGATAAAGTGAATTTGGAAATGTGTATATCTGTTAGATGCACTGAATTCTTGTCCTTTGCACAGCCACACTGTATATATAGGATGATATGAAACCTAGTTTTTATTTTGTTGTGAAATACTCTGGCTGTTTTCCATAATGGATGCATTCATCTATAAACCTACGTGACATCAGTCCTATTTTCCCATATCATTCCAATGTTCATTTTTTTTATCTTTGTGATGAAAACAGTTGTGATGAGTGGTACGAAATACCACTCTGTAGTTTCAGTTTTCATCTACTTGAACCTAATTAAGTGTTAACTCTTTGTCTGGTGGCCATTTCTGGGTCTTCACTTGATAATTATCTCTTCAAGTTCATTTCTCCATGTTTAATTGGGTTATTTGCTTCTTGTCATTAGATTGTTTGGGTTTCATATGTTTTGGATATTAAGCTCTTACCAGATAAATGATTTGTAAATATTTTCTTTGTAGTCCTTGCCCAGACCAGCGTTATAGAATTTTGCCTCTATATATTCTCAAAATAAAATAATTTAACTTGATTTACTTTGATTTTTTTATGGTCTGAGATAACAAATATTTTTTAAGTTGGGCACAAAATTAACCTGATGATTCTCAGCCTCTTGTTCTTGTTTTTGTTCATTTCTCTCCTTGAGATCTTCATCTCAATATGTATTTTGTTATTTTATATAGAAGAGTTTAAAACAAAAACTAGCAGGAAAGCAAATGTTGACCATGTGATCTTTGTTGCAACAGTAACAAAGAGACAAATAAAGGATAAAATGTTGATTTTCCACATGTTTTTGTGCATTTATTGTAGTCAAAGAAAATTACCAGGGTGAAGTTATGCTTATTAAAAAATGAAATCCAATGACTGACATGAAAATTGTTCAGTTTATGTACTTAATATTAAATAGTTTAAAAGTCATTCATTGTTGAATAAAACTGTGAGACATTAAGCTGTTCAAATTAAATATTGTTATTAATACCTGGTTCATAGACAATGATTTCAAAATATCAAAAATATAAAGTTCTCTTCTTATCTGGCTCATATTTATAAGGTTTTTAAGTGATAAATTTAAGTTATGGCACCCAAGTTACAGCACACACAAAGCTATCTATACCTGCTCATGGAGAGTCTATAAATATATAAACACACTTATAAATTTCATGTGTACACACAGACACATTTTTAAGGAACTGGGTAAGTCTGCTGTAGGTTAAAATGAATTTCAGTCAAAATTGCAGAGTGTTACATGATTAAATAAACTGATTATCAATATATATTAGGTACTTTTTAACATAGAGGAATAATCTAGAAGAAATTAACTGATATTAAAATTATTCCATTATGAAATACAATACTAATATTTATAAACAAAAATGGATTTGACAATATTAAACTTTGTTATAATTAATATACTTGTGGTAAAATTCACAGGAGAATATTATTGTCTTATATGCTTAGAGAAACTTTATTCCAATAATCAACTTATTGTGTATCACTTATATAGATCCATCATATCTACAGAGCCAGTATGTTATTTTTTTCTGGTTTTATGTGTTTAAAAATTTATTTTATTAAACAGTAAGAGTAAAAAAGATATGCATTTTCCTTCTAAATGTAACTTAATGTCCTATAACTTTTGTTAAATATGAGCCTGACTTCGCTAATTCAGAAGTGTCAATAGAAGCAAAAAATCATTTATGGTTTATTATTTACAGCTGCCTATTTATTATATTAAATAACAAAAGTATTTGCAAACTAATTGTCAAGAGTTAACTAAATATAAAATATCATACAAAAATTTCTCTCATGTTTCTTAATTGGAATAATGAATAGGGAACAATATATGTTTTCTCTTCTTATTTCTCTTCATATGGGTTAGAATTCTGTCATCTATGTATTATCAGTAAGAAAAATGATGTAATGAAAGATAAATCTTAACATTAACTTCTAATTAAAATTAAAAATTTTGATCTAAAAACTATGGTTCAGATTTATGCCTAATTATAAACCACTCTGTCAAATATGGGAGAGTCATTTTATTGATGAAAATGTACATGCTCTCCCTCTATTATGCATGAAATGTCAAAGCAATTTTCCATCTGATTGTACAAAATATTTTACATCAAAGAAATTTCTTGATTAATATTTTATTAGAATAGATTTGTTTCTTAAATTTTTAGAACTTTGCCTTTTTAATTGTAACTGGCTCTAAGAAATCTGTCTTCTCTTGAAATAGCAGAATATCAAAGGGGAAATGATTGCAAAAAAAATCATAAAATCTGTAGCATTCTGGTACTTTGGAAAAGCATTCAGGCCTATATGTGCTTACCAGTTTTAAACTAACCAGCCAGTACTTCATCCATTCTTAAAGTATACATAAACCTATCCGGGCTGGAGGCACGGCGCAGTGGTTAAAGTGCTTACCTAGCAAGCACAAGAGCCTGAATTCAATTCCCCACCATCACCTAGAGCTGAGCGGGGCGGCGCATGCCTGTAATCCTAGCCCTCAGGAAGCTGAGGCAAGAGATTGTTGGGAGTTAAAGGCTAGGCTGCCCTACAAAGGGAGACTCTGTCTCAAATTAAAAAAAAATAATTTTTAAAAATATAAATCTATTGTATCTTGATTTTACACTGTTAAAGATTTATTGACTATAGATTGTCTTTTAATTTTTATAGAAGTATGAAATACGTTTATTTTGAAGGCTGATATTCAACTTTTTAGCTACATACATGTTTAGCTAATACATGTTTTAATGAGGTTAATATTTTAAAGTTGTAGGCAAATAATTATAACTATCTTATCACCTGATTTCTGTGTGAAGTAGCGAATGCTTCATGATGAAATACAACAATTACTTTAGAGTTCAGTCACCTAACCAAAAATGATCAGTGACAAACATAAAATCCGTCTTAGAAAATGATGACTATTTTCACATTAGAAGTAAATAAACTTTAGGCTAAAATAGAAGAATTATTTTTCAAAGATAAAAAGTCTTAAGAGATATATGAAGCAATAATGATTACTGTAGGACAGAAAGATCACACTAAGTAGAAGAGTAAGTAAAAGCCTAAATAGAGGTGGTTATGACTGCACATATCAGCTGCCAAATTGGAACTGTTCTGGGCAGTTTCTGAAAACAACCTGACTCTTGCATCCACCATGAGAATTTCAGCCACTGATTAATTCAGCCCAGAACTTCCAAAACACCTTGTGTCTTTCTAGTTATCTAATTTAATTGATGCAATCCATAATGTCATTGTTTTCTGACTGAATGTCACTGAGCCACAATTATGTAAAATTTTCTGATAACTTCACTAAACAACAATACTAGTTACGGGAGGAACCAAAAAGCAAGAAAAGAGTGGAAAAGAGGAAGATTGGGGTGAGGAGTCGGGCTGAGGGGTTCACAAAGGCAGTAATGAAGAATGACTTCATATCTCCCACATGTACTCATTTCTGGAGCTAAATCAAATATGACTGAACTTCTTACACTGCCTTGCTTTTCTGTGCAGACTGGTTGAATCTGACATCATATCCTTGAATCAATACCCCTCCTAGGCCAGACTCCCAGCTTAATCAGGCAGAATCTGACCTTGAATTCAGATCTGATAACTACCATGATCATTTTCTTCAAGCAAATTGTGGTATAATACTTGCTAGCACAATATTTATCAATATATTAATATTACATCTGAGGACCAATGCTTAGGAATTTATTTACATTTTATCATATAACTTCCAACAAACCTGGGAAGTAGATAAAATTATAAAATATAATACTTGTCAGTTTAGTGCCTTCTTTGGAATAGACTCGAAATCTTTGGTCTTAATAATTACAGGAGGTACAGTAACACCGAATGGGATGCCTGACACAGGAAAGAGTATCCAACATGCTCAAAAATGCAAACAATTTTGAGATTAAAATGAACATATGAGAATTGTGAAAATTAGCTGTTCTTTTCTGGAACATAAAAATGATCAAAATAAAATTTTGACAATGAATTTTAATAATACCAGAACAATATTCAAACATGGAAAGTATAGTTAATCAAAGTGCATTGTACACCTTGATTGATTCTGCTATACAAGTCTATATCAATGATTTCCATCAGAGGCAGTGTGTGAGAATGTGTAATGATGTATATCTTAATTTGTTTCACTTTAATAACATTGTGTTGTATATGTGAAATGTATGCCATATTGTTTATTTTCAAAAAGGAAATATGGTAGGGTAGTGGATATAAGTTTATCTTTGCAACAATGCAACTGTACATATTGTATAAAACCTAAAAAGAATAATGTGAAACACTACACATAAGCCAAATAAAGTGTGTTATGGTGCAACAAGATATGAGAAAAAAATAAACCAAGCACAATGAAAAAAGTACTACACTCAGACCTAAGTTATTTTGCTTAATACATACACTATTTTATGGCAAGGAGATGAAAAACTCATAGAAAGTTGCAAAAGAAAACTTATGCCTCTGGTAGAGGAATATTAAAACTTCTCTGAAGGGGGATATTGAGTCAGGACCAGCTAGTTTAGATACAGACAAGAATTTAACCAGAAATTACTTACACTGGTATGAAAAGTGTACAAATATCACAAAGCCAAAATTTAAAATAAAAATTGAGTAATATAAGCTGATTCACAAATATACCAACATAAGATCAAACAAACATGATAATTATTGTAAATTTTCTTAACATATTGAGGACTGAATTAACAGAAAAAAGTGGAGAATTTCACCCGAACTTACTAAAAAAAAAATCTTATAACTCAAATGAGAATTAATAAAGTGGAAACTAGTCACTTAGTTACTCAATACCAAGATTAAACCAAATATGTTTAGTGTCTACATAAACATCCTTTCCTGGGTTACGCGTGTACCTCAGTAGAAGAGTTCTAGCCACACACATGAGAGACCCTTTGTTCTGTCCTCTGCATGATCAAAATATAAAATAAAATAATAAACACTGTTTTCTTTAGGAGACATGATTTTCACCAGTATATTCAGCACTTGGTGGTCACCCACTTCTGACACCAGAATTCTTTGTAAGACTCGTCTTCAGAATAGTCACATGTGACCATTATAGTTACCATAAAAAGTGTCCACTCGGCCTTTTGTACTCAGAGGTGCAGCTTTTGGGCTTCTGAAAATGAGTGGATCATGAAGACTACAACTTCATCACAGAAGGATTCGTAATCAATGGCATTATTAGGAAGTAATGGAAACCCTGGAGGTAGAAATATTGAAGGGTAAAAACAGTCAAGCTTGGCGTTGGGAACTACTTCTTATCCCTGATCTGTCCATCTTTGCCTCTTCATCAAATCTTCTGCTTCTTGATAACTATGAAATGGAAGGTTCTCTTCTACCGCATCATGCTGGTTCTGCCTTGGAGCCAGACTACTGGCGGAAACCTCTGATGCATTGATACAAAAACAAACATCTTCTAAACTAAGTTGCTTTTCTCAGGGATTAGGCCATAGCAATGAAAGCTAACTAACACTGTAATCGATAAATACATTATGTGAGCCAAATAACTAACAACTATTCTTTTAAACTTACTTTTGAGTGGATAAATCAAAAGCTAAGTAACCACCAACTAAAATATACAAGAGAGCATCACTTTGTGCAAAAGCAATGCTTTATGTATTTAATTATGAATTTGGCACTAATGATGGATTAGGAGCCTAAAGCAGAAACAGCACAAGTTTGAGTCCAGCCTATGCAACTTGGTAACTATGTGAGACGTCTCTTTAAAAAAAAATTTTTTTTGGAGGTATGTGGGATAGATCAGTATGAAGGTTTTGGGTTGGAACCCCATTTATAAAATAAACAGAACAACAGCAACCAAATGAAGAAGAGACTAAAGAAAAAAATTAGTGTGATTCAACAGACCTGAAAACACATGGGATGATTTTTGCATTAGAGTTGGAGCACATTATTAACACATAATTTATCCTACTGAAACTACCTTATTTTCTCTGTCAAACTGGAAATAATAAAAGATTAGAAATTAATTTTAAATAGCTATGTTTCTATTATTAGTATCTTTAAGTTGGTGATAAATTTCTTGTGACACGTGACAGGAAAACTTGCATAATCACAGTTGAAGATACATACTTTTATGTATAATGACAATTACTTTTCCATTAAAATGTCTTATGAATATACAGCAAAAATCTCATTCATTAAGAGTAAATGAGTGTATTTCTTTATCTTTTTCACCAAACCCTGTTGAAACTATTGAAAGAATACAAAATATTGCCAGAGAATACCACAAACATATCAGCAATGGAAAAAGTAAAGGAAATTAATCTAACACACCAAATAAAGCCCTAAGCATTTGTCCTCAGATGTAATATTAATATCTTGATAAGTAACGTGCTAGCAAGTATCATACCATAGTTTTCTTGATGACAATGATTTTGATAACTATAGTAATTATCAGATCTGAGTTCAAGGTTAGATTCTGACTGATTAAGCTAAGAATATGGCCCGGTGGGGGCAAAGGTTCAACAATTTCGTATCAGTGACAAACACAAAATCTCTATTAGGAAATGATCACTATTATCACATTAAAAGTAAATAAACTTAGGCTAAGGTAGAAGAATTATTTTCCAAAGATTAAAAAATGTTTTTAAAGTTATATCAAGCAATAATGAATGATTACTGTAGGAGAGAAAGGTCACATTGAATAACAGAATAAACAAACAGTCTCAATAGAGGTGGCCATGACTGCACCTACTAGCTGCCATACTTGAACAGTTCTGGGCAGGTCCTGAAAATCACCTGGCTTCAGATCATTTTGACTTACAGCAGACTTAGCCAGTTTCTGAAAAGTGGGACTCTGTAAGATACAGATGCTACAGAAGAGTTCATGAGTTCTTTCAATCTTTGGGGCTAAATAAAAACATATATGGTAATAGAATATGAGTCTTTGTACAGATTTTAAATTTTTTGGTAACAACCACTCTAGTCTCAGGTTTTGGTGTGAGAGACTTCAGTATTCACTTTCATGCTGAGTCTAGAGTGCAGGTTAACAGGAAGCTCTGTCCAGGAAAACCTCATCAGTCCTGGATATCACTGGAAGAATTAAGCATTGCCCACAGGGAATGGGTACTGTTGTCAACAGAGGAACCCAGAAAGATAATTTTGTACATATTACAATCCAATGTATACAACAACCAAAGCATCCCAGATGTCTCCTAAAAGTGCAAAAATATTGTGTTAATCAGAAACCAAAATCAACTTAAAAATCTACAGAAGGTAATACTTCCACCTAAGATTCCTTTTCTTTGGTAGTCAAGGAACAACAAATATGTGATTTACATTCATAAATGCATATATGTGTATAAATAAATGAATCTAAAAATAAATCATCAATTTAAGAAGGTGGGATATAACCAATAAATTTAAAGTAAATGAATGATTAATGGATATTGTCCACGAGTCCTGCCCCACAACCCACTTTCTTCAAGCAGGCCTCATTTCCTAATAATTCATGCAGCTATAATTTATTACTATATCAATTTTGATTGATTAATTAATTAAATTAGAGACAGAATCTCTTCTTTCCATGGTGCAGGCTGGTCCTGAACACAATGCATAGCCCAGGCTGGCCTCAAACTCACGTCAACCCCCTGCCTCAGCCTTCTGAGTGCTGGGATTCCAGGCATGTGCCACCACACTCAGTTTATGTCATGCAAGAGGATCGAATTAAGTGCCTTGTACTTGATAGGCAAGGGATCTGATGGCTGGACTATTCCTCCAACCTAGTAATTAATTAATTGATGAAGTTAGCATCCTCAAAATTCAATCATTTCTCCAGGAGTTCTTAAACTTCTCATCAGGTTGACAATCAAGACTAGCTATCACAACAAAGGGTGGAAAATTAACCTAAATTGTACATTTATAATTTTTGTTAATATTGAACTCAGTTGTATTTCTACCTATGATTCTTTGCATTTTTTATAATAAGAAAACAACACAAAAGGAAAGTATAGAAGGGTGGAAGAGAGGAGGAGAGAAAACTTCCATACACCTATATATTAATTTATATTAAAGACAATATATTTTAAATTATGAACACTATTTAGTTTAAACTTTTTATATCACAAGTTATTTAAAATACGCAATGACATATAATACAATAAGATGGTGTACAAGTGGTGCATAGCTTGTATATTTTTATGTATTACCTGCTAATGATTACAATTATGCTTAAAAAGTTGTATTGGTTAATAATTGAAACCATGTTTCAGATTTCATTGAGCAGATCTGAAGTCTTTCGTGCCTCACAGGCCATAGTGTGAACATTTCTCCAAGATATATCAGCCAAGGTAAAATCGTTGAGAAACAGAGACAGTAGATATGTGCATCATATAAAATTTGGGAAGTACTGCAACATTGGCATGAAAATTGTGCAGCTTTGCACTCCTGCTAGCATTCAAGATTTTCTCCTTTTCCATATTATCAGCAACAACCGGTATTATCAAAGCCTGACATTTTCCAGTGTGAGTCTACAGAAATCTTTGGACATGTATTGATTTATGCAAGCTTCCATTCCTGTATGAGGCAACTCACCCAAAAGAAAGCATTCAGTTTGCAGTCCTCTTTATCCTCAGAAACAAAGAAGTGTAACACTTTCTAAAGTATAAATGAATAAGATAAAAGGTTAAACTATGTGAACATGTGGCAATCCCCTAAATAAAGCCTATTTAAAGCTAAAAAAGAATAAATAAAACTCCCTAGCTTCTAGAGAAAAGCACTATCTGGCTAAAAATAACTTCCGTATGTGTGTGTGAATATATATATATATTTGATACTATCTAGTTGACTGAATGCAAAAACCCAAAACCCTGAAAATGTTTTTCTATGTAACCAGAAGTTCTTCTGTAGTTACCATGCAAAATACAAATAAAACTTTGCAGAAACCTTCACGTTTTTTTTTTTTTTCATGGAATTTCTTTTTCCAGGAAGGAAAAGTAATGGTGAGGCTGTTAAATAGATAATAGAACCGACTGAAGGCAACTTAGCTTTTACTGTCATTATTTCTGAGATGTTCATCATTTTTTTCTAAGAAACCATTAAATTATCAAAACAGTTATGGGGTCTGGAAGTGCAGCTTAATAGTTAAGAGTGCTTGCCTGGGTTTGATTCCTCAGCATCACACAGATGAGGTGTGGTGGTTGGTGATGCACCTGTAGAAAATAGACTAATAAAAGGACTGTGTCACCTGGCCTGGCTCAATTAAGAAACAAACAAACAAAAAGCAAACAATTATCAACTGGTAAAACAATTCCTAGAAACTACTTCATACACTTTCGTATGTTTTGATTGCAGACTTTATATTTTTTCTGATTTATATAGGAAAACAGTTTTATTTTCTTTCTAAAAAGCTGACGTCATCTTTCAAAAATAATACACATACGTTTTATCTTTATCAAGAAAGGCTAAAATTAACTTGTAAACTAATGATGTATACAACTATTTACAAAAAATCATCTAAGATTTTCAAAGCTTTCTGCATTAGTGCATTCATTTTTTATATGTCTTTAAAAAGGAACATTTAATTTACAACTACAAGAAATAAAACATTTGTCCTATTTTTCTAAGGTACTTTGAAATCTTAATTTAAAAAAATGAAAAATTTTGATCTAACTGATGTTTATATGTATTGCTACTCTCGATAACTCTGAGTTCAAGACTCATTACTACGACCACCAAAAAAAGTAGAAAACAGAAATAGATTTTCAAATTCGTCGACAAAGCTAGTCTTTAGGTGCTTACCTGTAACTCTAGCACTCTGGGATGCTGAGGGAGGAAGATTGTAAGTCCAAGCCCATAGCAACTCGGATACAATCTGTCTCAAAAATCAATAAATAAAAAGGGCTGGGAAAGTTGAATCTGAGTTTGGGCCATAATAAATTATTAAAATAATTCATTGTTAATTATTTTATTTTATTTAATATTAATCTAGGTTCAAGCTCCAATAATAGAAAGGAAAACGTTTGACAGTGTTTGATGAAGAACATAAATTTTCTTACAAATAATTTTCTTTTTAAAAATGTATGCATAGTGAAGAATATTCTATTAGAGCTAGAAAACAAATGAAAATGAACAAGAGAAATTGATCAATGTGAACTTGTCTTACAATATTTACTAATTAAAATGTTAGGCTATATTTAAATGATTGTATGCTCATCCAGCAGACATATTTAACGAATTTTAACATTTTAACAAAACATGAGGAAATTCTTTCCTTAAGAATAGATACAAATTCTCTCAAAAATACTGCAGTTACAAAAAGGTATGCTCTCAGTTGCTTAAATACGATACTAAGATTTCATGTTATCTAAATTAAAATTTCAGATTATGGTAACAATATTCCACCAAAATGATTTCTTTCTTTTTAAATTTCTATTGTGAAATAACTTTTGATTTGTAAGAAGCTGCAAACTAGTATAGTTGGTTTACATGAAAATTATTTGTAAGGAAATTTCTAGTCATGTAGTAGTTTCAACAAAGCCCTCTATTTATAAATTCTGAATGTTAAGATTCAAATGGATGGTTTCATCAAGATAATTTTGAGGACCACAAAGAGTCATTTCAGGAAATATGTGAACTACACTAAAGAGTTGCTTTTGTTACTCTTTCATTAATTCACCCATAAATATGAATTGTTTTAGAGGACTTCAGGAAAAAAAAAAAAAACTCTTGAGTTAGAATATAACAAAGTATAGAGAATCACCTGGAACTCAAGGCACTGTAATTCTGGAAGATTTCAGTAATGCTTCTCCGGTTATTTTAATCTCTTTTGGTCAGCTCATTTTTGGCATAGTTATATACTTCTTGTCTATGTCTCAACTAAATACTTCTCAAAATGGCCTCACGGTTGTGGTAGTCCCCTGCCTACAATAACTCACTCAAATTCTCTTGCCCACGGAGCAACCTAAGGCTCTGGAGAGTAGATAAATTCCAACACAAGAATTTGTAAATTCAGTAATACAAACGTGTTTTAATAACTAATCTTGACACAAAAAATTCTGTTTTTTAAAGGGAAGTAAAGAAATTTTCTGGAGTCATTCTGACAATAAGAATGAGTAGAGGTTATTTTACCCCAGAGTTCCAACAACAACAACAGCAACAACAGCAACAACAACAACAAAAAATCACATGAATCTCAGAAATGTTCTCTCAATTACTTGTACACAATCAAATATCATTTCATCTTGGCAAGGATTTTGTCATTAACTCCAATAGAATATTTGTTACATAGTTTTTTATTAATTGTTTTAACTTCAATCTAAAATAATATTAAATGTCTGTCAGCTGCTTTGTGGATAGTGTGTAACACTTGGAACTTTAAGCCAAAGTCAATTATTTTACCTATTAGGAACTTATAATTAAATGAAGGAAGAGGCATCAAGGATAGATTTTTATCACTATTGGGAACTACTTTGAAATACCTAAATAATTGAAAAATAATGGAAATTATAATGTTTTCTTTGAGTGAAAATGATTCAATCAAGACATCAATAATAACAAAATGAATGCTCGAAATCATCAGAAATTCCTGCATTCTTATCTAATTCATAAACAACTAACAAAATAGAGCAACTTAATCAAGAATTATGAAGCAGGACAATACAGGAATAAAGAAGGATGTGCAGTTCTGCTAATGTTATCAGTGCCCATTCTGTGGCTACAGAGAGACAACACTAATAGTTGGAGTCAGGGACCGCACTGCCTTCAATATGCTTCATGCATCGCCTGTCCCTGCACCCTGCTCCCCCTGTCAGCGAGCACTCCTCTCATTACTGTGTTTATACTTTTTCAAATCTCATATATCATAGAATTGCAATCATACAGACTATAGCACCATACAAGCTTCTTCAAATCAGCAGCAATCGTTGAACATTATTTAATATTATTAATATAATGTATTATTTAATACCATTCTGTGCATTTTGCGCCTTGGTATCTTATGTGTTTTATCATTAAGTAGCATTCTGTCATGCAGATTTCCACAGCTTATTCATTCATCTAATGTGGCATTCTTTGTTGCTTTTAGAGTTTGATAATTATGCTTGAAGATTCTGTATACATTTGTGTGCAGGTTTTGTGTGGTCATCAATCATTAACTTATTTCAGTAAATCCAGAAGATCATATAACAAAATTATTCTGAACTTTGAAAGTAGCTGCCAAATTGGTTTGTAAAGAGCTTGAACACTTTGCAGTTCAGAATTTTATTTTACCAAGTTAGGGATTTCAGCCATTCTCAACTGTGTGCAGTAAAGTTTCTTTACTTCAGAATTTTCTTGTGACAATCATGCAGAACATAAATTCCTATGCTTGTTTCCTGTCTTTATGTCTTCTTTTTTGAGATATCATTTCAAAACTTTCCCCGTTTTTAACTGAGTTGAGTGTTTCTTATTGGGCTTGAAATGTGTAGGTCTCATTTGCATATTTTGAATAGCCCTTTCACAGACATGTCTTCGACAAATATTTCTTCTCAGTCTGTACTGTTTTCCCTCAACACTATATTTTGCAGAGCAAACATTTTTAATAACAATTCAGTTTATCATATTCTATTTTCTTTCAAGAATTGTATTTTTATTAAATATATTAAGAGTAACCCAGGCCACCTAGATTTTTTAATACTATCTTCAATTGTCATAATTTTCATCTTAAATTAGGACTATGATCCACTTAAATTAATTTTTGTGAAAAGTGTAAGTTCTCTGCCTAGATTCCTTTTTTTTTTCCCTGTGAATATCTACTTATTTCATTACCATTTACTAAAAAGACTATCCTTTCTCCAATGAATGGTCTTTGTTGCATGTGATAATGTGGCTGGCTGTAGGTATGAGTCTAATTCTGGGCTCTAGTATGTTTATCTGGATATGTAGCACACAATCATAGCCTGACTTTGTTTTCTTTAGTATTTCAAATAGATCACTTCTCTCTGCTTGCGCTTACATGGCTTCATAAAAGCAATCTGATAAAACTGCTGTATTTTTTTTCTAGAAGTAGGATGGATTTCTTCTCTCTGGTTTCTTCTCTTATTTTCTCTTTGATATGTGGCATGTATAATTTGAATATTAAATACCTATTTGAAGTTTTCTTTTGTGTCTATCCTGTGTTTGTTCTCTAAGCTTCTTGAATTTATAGTTTGATGTTGATATTAATTTTGAAATATTCTCAATCATTACCAAATAAAATACTTCTTATATTTTTTTACCTTTTTTATTTTTACTGGTATTCTCATTACACAGACATTATACCTTTTCTAGTTAATTCACAGTTCTTAGATGTTTCATTCTGAGTTGTTCATTTTTATTTATATTGCTTATTTTTTTAATCTTGGGAAGTTTCTCCTGACATGTGTTATGTTCAATAATTTTTAGTTCCCAATTTCCACTTTACTGATAAGCCTGTAAAAAAGTTTAATTCTGCACTACATCTCAAGAGCTTTCATGTGTGTTCACTTTTGTTACCTATTGTTGCTGTAAGAAAGGGACTGATGACTTTCAATCTCTTTGCATGTTGAATTAGAAGTGCAAAATGGGAAGTGTTCCTTTTTTAATTATCTGAGTACAAGACAAATATAATATTGTCTTAGTTATCATTTTGTTGCTGAGACAGAATACATAACATCCACAATTTAAGGAATAAAAGATACACTTTTAGTTTACAGCTTCAGAAAACAACAGTCCACACGTGGGCAGATGGCAGGTGTAGAATTACACGTCGGGAGGAAGAGCAGGAGGTGGCCTGGTCACAGCATGGCAGACCCACATCCAAGTGAGGAAGGAAGGGCGGAGCCAGCACACAGTCCTCAAGATTAGGTTCCAGGAAGTTGCACCTTTCAGCCAGGCCACAACTCCTAGTAGCAGAGAGTACCCACAGATAATTTTCCACACTCAAAGGCAGAAAGCGTTTGGGGGACCCTCCAGATCGAAACTACAACAATTGTCATGATGGTTTCTCTTTGTTTCCCTTTAGTTGAAGCACACTGATGTATATGGCATGTATTTTTTGTTAAGACTAAGATTTTACACCAATTCCCCATATTGAATATAATTATGTCTTACAAACTAATATGCTATTAAAAATAAGAATTATGGGGAAAAGTTCCACAGATTTTATGAGAAAGCTGGTACTATTATAATGGGATACTACTCAAATAATTTATGTCTATTTTTTGTAACACTTCCTCTTTATTTTCTTTCCTCCATGTTCTTTGATATTGCTTGTCTCTCTGTCTCATTAATTTTGTCAAGTATTTTCTGCAATTCTGGGATAGTAGACACAAATTTCTTTTCCTTGATTTAGAACAATTTGCATGATTTTTGTGAATAAATTCTTTTTATCTTTGGTGCTGTCTTCTGCTCTTTCTCCCACACCCATAATTCTGAGGTTGGATCTCTTTTAGTCATCCATCAGCTGTTGTAACCATCTACTTTGCCCAATTCTAATTTTGGAGTCCTGCCTAATTCCACCATTTGTTTTCTCAACTTGTCTTCAGGGTCTAAAAGTCTGTCCTCACAATGTTTATGTTGACTTTCCTTACTTTCAAATATATTTCTGAGTTTCAGTGAGATTTCCTTTCAAAATTTCTATTTCTTTATCAAAATGTTCCTTTATATCTTGCATTTCCTTATTTATTTCAGCCAACTTTTTATTTGTGGCTTTTATATACTCAAAGAGCTTTGTATCCATGAAGACCACTATTTGTTCAGTAAGTTCCTCTTTAAGTTCACCGGTCATTGTTTGTATTTCTTTGAGAATATCTTGTTTGAATTGGCTGTTTGACTTGTTTATTTGCTGTTGACTTCCTTCTCTATGAGTTTCACTATTTCAGGGCCCATGATTTTAGCTTCTAATTTCTCAGACACCGCTGTATGTATGTACTCTTGCCTTGTCTTTTTCCTATGTTTCTGTTTTTGAGTGACTTCACTTTAAAGGCCTAGCTGAGAGGTTTCTTTGAAGAGGTATCAGGATGTTTGTGAGGAACTAAACATGCTCTGAGTTCTTTGCTCTGAGTAGGCAGTGAATAGTCTGATGGCCTCTGAGGTGTCAAGGTCACTCCCAGCCCTCTCAACAAACTTCTCCCACCTGTTCTGCCTTCCCTACACTGAGGGTGGGGCTTTTCACCCTGGGACCTAATCCCACTATCACAGAGCTGTTTAGGGATTGGGTACTTCCTAAGATTGTTCTGCTCTCTGTGATTGTTTTCTGGGCTTGTTTTTTCCTAGGTGCTCTTTAAGAGTGACCCCAAAAAATCTGGTATGCCCATCTGAGTTATATTCAACTGCAAATAGCTCAGGTTACAACTCTTTTTTGAAAAAATGGCTTCTGCCTACATAATGGCCTGCCAATGGCTATGGAGCACTGCTTTTGTTTGAGGCTCCGGGAGGCCTTTTCTAGGGGAAGCTAGCACTATGCTCAGTTTACACTACATTTTTGGAGGCTGGGGCTATCAGCTGCTGTTAATTCTGCTAGATCTGCACTTACCTCAGTCAGAGGCTCTCTACTCCAGGCTTTGCACTGCCTGTGTATGCCAGCAGCTCAAGGCCAGTGGCTTTTGGGACTGCTATTTCCCTCTGTTTCCAATGTGTCTTCAGGATTTCTGACTTCCTTGTGAATTCCTTTCTATTGTTGGGATGCTTCTTATTCTCCTATCCGAGTTGCACAGGCAATTTTTAATTATATTCTCAACTTTTTAAGTAAGTCCACAAAGAGACATTAAGAAGCAATGTTATTTGGCCACCATCTTGTCCAGAAGCACCAGCATATATGCACAATTGACTAAATGTATACATATATATGCATGTGTGTGTGTATATACTCATTATGCATACCAATTAGCTAATGCTTTCTTTTAGAATTACTAAAATCCTTGAAAATTTATACTTCCTAATCCAGCATTGGGTATTATTGTTACTACTTCCATAATGGCAAAACAATATGGCTCTTGATGTCAGGATAACATTTTATAGAAGAAATATCATGGGGTTATGAACCACGAGCTGTAGTTTGTCGTCCCAGATATGCCAATATGTCAATATAAATTATCTGAGCTTAAAGAATTTTTAAAAAAGTTTTAAAATTATATATATATATATATATATATATATATATATATATATATATATTAAAATCATTTGGTTGGCTTTGATATATTAAACCATTTTCAAATCTAAAACTATATAATTATGCATTTCTCCTTGAAAATTTCTAATTAAGAAATCTTCTTGATATCTGTGCCAATATAACAGTCTGTTCTATATTTTTTCAGTCAAGTTTTAGTTGTATGTTAACTACAAATAGACATTTCACAGCATATGGCAATCCAACAGCTGAATGTCATTATTAAATAATACTTAAATCATGAATAGATTTTACGTTTGCTGTGTTAAATAGGCTGAATTTTTTTTCTGTTTCCCTGCTTCTAACCCCTGGCCTCTCCCTTAGCCCAGGAATATACATTTTTGATGATGAGCCTGGTTTCTGGCTAGACATCTTTGTGATCTTTCAACTCCAATCATAGGCAATTACAGAAGTGTGGCAGGACTCGGAGGAAAGCTGGCCTCCTCATCCCAGGCTGTCAGTGTTTTGCACACCCTGAAGGGAGGTACACTCAAGAATTCCCTTTTAAGCCCTAGTCTTCTTGTATTTTATTCCTAGACTACCAGCTTGCATTCTGAGGTCTACTTGTACGTCAGGACATGGGCACAGGTTTCTTAATCTTCAATGAGGGGAACTTGTCATAGAGTAGAAGGAAATAGGAAGAGAAACCTTAAATCCTTTTAATCCTTCCAGTGCATGTGTGCGCACGTATCTTGTCTGATACCTCGTTGCACTTACCTCACTTTCTATACCTCTCTCCTTCCCTCTCTCATCCCGCTTTTTTCCCTAAAGCTCAGCAAAGCTGTAGATAGCCTGGCAAGATGTATGAAAGAACTGTACAGTGTACTCAACCTGCATTTCTTAATGTAAACAAATGTGGTCAGGAAAGCTCTAATTATGCTCAGATAGATCATTTATTTTACTTAGTTTTAGTTTCTTACAGAATGGACACTTTTTTATTTCTTACTCTCTAACTTGTCAGTTTTGAGCATAATAAAATGGGAGGGATTGAAACAAGGTCAAAGTTTCTTCTTACATATGTTCTAATATCATGAAGCACAACTTTAAAAGGAACATTATAGGAACCTATATAGTGAATATATAATGTTGGAAAATTAGGAGAATTAAAAAAAAACATTTGAAGTAGTAATGGATTTGACATACTTTCTTAGGACAGTAATTTTTAATATTAATTCATCTAATAAATTATAAAACATGCCTCAAACTTTTGCCCTATCTCCTGAGTTATTTTCTCTGTGAAAACATTTTCTGTGAATTGACACTGTCATCAACAGTCAGTAGTAAACTTTTCTTTAAATATTCGAACAATAATTAGTTTTGTATAACACAATTTTAAGTTCTGTTCTATAACCCTAAAATTTGGAGAGTAGACCTATATCTAATCATTAAGGAAAATTTCACGATTATTTTACGTATCTTGTGCACATTTCAAAATTAAATTTTTGAAGAATGTATAATTCTTCAAGGATCTGAGCTGGTACTATAGATTTTGGTAGATGGCTAACTTTATAGGCTTATATGGAAGATGAGAATAAACATAAAATAGTTAATAATTATTTTGGTAAATATTCACTGCAAGAAATGTATTTAGTTATATTATTTTTAATTGTTATTGATATATCAATGTTTAACTGTAGCTTTTTTCATGTAGTGTGTAATAGAACAGTAACTGATTTCCTTTTCCTATAACCTTGGCTATGGTACAGTTACTTTTCTTCTACTTTTCAGTGAGAACCAATTTGCTTTAAAGAGTATAAAGTGTTTAATTTGTGCAATGAATATTTTAGGATTTGAAAGTGAAGAAGGGACATAAAAACGATCATTCATCTAGAGAGGTTATTCAATTCATTATTAATTGGAAAATGCAATATGAATTCACAGTGATAAAATCATTTACACCAATCAAAAATTAAGTAGTAATTGAAAATATTTCAATAACAAGTATTGAACAGAGACTGGGACCTTCACAATGCTGCACTGTCTGTTATAAGTTAGAATACATTCCTGGAAAATAATTGGTCTTAACCTACAAGAAATGAGGAGACACATGCGCTACATATAAGATCTAGTATTTACATTAATATGTTTATACTCTTGAGAAAAACTATTGATTGCAGGTACTAAACATAAAAATTATAGAGCAACATAGTATGCACACAATCAGCCAGGATCTAAATACAAACTCTTCCCTGTTTCTCTTTCTGCTTTTTTATCCACTTGTTCCATCTCCCTGGCAGAGGTTTCAATTTTTATCATTGCATTTAGATGACAGGAAGAGATACAGAAGAAAAAGGCAAGAAGAGAAAAATGCATTTCTCTTCTTTAAGCTTAAGGTTGACCAGGTAGCCGTTGACAATACTGAAAACAAATGAGCAGGTCAGTCTCTCTTCTACATGCACGTGTCACAACATGTGCCCGTGTAATGTCTATGAGCTCAACTCATAATACATACATAGTTGTGGGATATCAAAAAATGATAAACCTACATATCTATCTATCTATCTATCTATCTATCTACCTATCTTTACAACTATATATCCTGTTGTAGTTCTGCAATTTAATAATTTAATTTCATTTAATATAAACACCTTTGCTCAATCTATATTCAATTTATTTTCCATAGTGTTGTATTTACCTTTTGTTTATTTCAGATTTTTCTTGTTTTGTTTTAAACTATATGTGTCATAGAAAATATCAAACATCTGTCCTTTCTATTACAATGTGGACAATGTCTCA